>JAVSBS010001404.1:22654-41560 GCA_033124195.1 Coracias cyanogaster
AACAAAACAAAGCTATGCTTGCCTGAAAAAGTTCATGTATTTTCTTAATGATTTAGAATATGAATATTGATATCTTTCAGTGCTAAAACAGGAAGATTTTTAATTAACTATTGCAAGGACCATGGATGAATGAGCTGGTGGCGTTGAACTCTTCCTAGATGTAGTAATATTCAGCCTAAACGGTGGACCAGGTTCACTGCTCTTACCCTGGGTACTCAGATTTCATAAAAATAAGTGCAATATGCTAAAGTGCTTTGTTCTGCCATAGTATTTAATTTCCTTTTCACAAATGTCAACGCATATATTGGTTGCAATGCAGTAAAGAAGGAGATGAATAAGTATAACCCTCTCTGAAACATGGCAGAGACAGCAGGAAAATTTGCCTGGCAGGTCTGTAATTGGCGTCTTTAGAACTTGTCTAAGCTAGCAGGCCTTGGGGGTGTGATTTACTGCCTTCAGTACGGCGAGTTTTAGAGCAAAGAGCGGAGTGTTTTACCACAGCCCTCTTGCCCAGCAGTAATCTGTAGTAGATGCAGGCTTCGAGCCTAATAGAGCAAAGTAAAATAGCTGAAATTCCAACCCACATTTTCCTTAGCTCAGATGGAAGGAAATAAAAGCTGTCCCTAGGAACAGATGGTGTTGCTGCAGGCTGCTTTTTGCATCTGACCCGAACTTATTTTCAGCTTTGAAACCTGAACCTGCTGTTCTTGGATGTCTTCAGTAATTTTTCTTTATTAAAACAAGTTGTTCCGTGAGCAGCAGAACTAGTAAAGCTTCATTTCCTCCAGATTTTTTTGCTCCTCGTCCTTGAGGCCCAGCCCACCCCTCTGGGCAGAGGTTTGAAGTCCTGTTGGCTGCTCTTCCCAGATCTGTCTTTTCCTCCGGTGAGGACTACCTTGAACACTGGAAATCTGCAGGGCAGTGAAAAAGAAGCTTGTTTTGCAAGCTCCATCTGTCCTTTATACTCCAGCGTGCCTCTTCCTGGGGAATATTGTTGTTGGATTGATTGGCTTTATTTTCAGATGGAGCAGTTGGTGCTGGTGCTCTCCTACCCCTTGTTGGTCGGTTTAATGGTGTCCTCCTAGGACAGGCGTGTATTTTGAGGATTGCAGCACGGGTTCCGTGTGCTGCACTTCCAATGCTTGGTGAGGGAACGTGCGCTCAGATAAATTGTGCTGTCTCTGCCAGACGCTCCCTGTTGGAGGCCGTGAGCGTGGAGGATTCTCAGTCCGTTTACTACCAAGGAGAAAATTCCTGAGTCATCTGGTGCAAATTAAAATTTACATCCAGCTTCCACCCTGGATGAGCCTGTGAGTGTGTTTTTCATTTTCCAAGAAAATGCTCATTGTCCTGCAGTGAGGATGAGGCAGGAAGGTGATGAGGGAAAGGAATAAGGATGGAGCTTGCCCAGAGAGGAGCCTGCCAGTTTTGTTGCTCATTACCTAGCTTGCTTTGATAGTGATAACAGCTAAAAATTATTTTCTTGGATGTCTTGAGCAACTTTTATGTTAGAAACTTGTGTGAAACTGAGTTGGATGGAATTCCACGTTTGTTCCATTGAACAAAGTACCTCATTTTACAGAGAGATGAATTCCCTATTTGTGTGTGAATTAAGTGATAGACCTATTGAATAATAATAATATAGTGAATTAAGATGCACACCTATCAAAAATAAGCTTATAACAATCCAGTTGGTCTGTGTTGGACGTCCGATATGTTGTCTTTAAAATCCACTATACCGGTAAAACTGGATGAGAGCACCATTGATCTCCAGGCTGTAACGATTGATGTGCTTTGCAGTTTTCAGTAAGGACTCTTCATAAAATCCAGCCCAACATTGGTTTGAATCAAACCATTAATTTGCCACCATTTACTACTACATGTGGTAAATCCACGTGTAAAGAAAACCTTAACGCTTCTTTGAGTTGCCTGATGATAATTCAACGTGATTTTCCTTCAGCACGTGTTTGTCCTGGCATCGCTTTTTGTGCCTTTTTGGGTGAATAAGATGCAGAGCGGAGAAGGATGATCTTCGTTTGCAGGCAGAGCATTATTTCCGTTGCTTCTCTGTTTAACCAGAACAGAAGGAAGGGCCTCTCACCTGCCTCTGGTACCGCAAGCACAGTTTTAGAGCTGGGATAAACGGCCTGGGAGACTGGTTGTGCAGTATTCATGCTTAGTTTCCAGGCTGGCTAGTTGCCTGGAGATAAATTTGTTTCTAGTCAGGCTTGAGAGCTTGCTAAACCATCACAACATCCCTGGCTTTCGATCCAGTGCCTCTGCAGGTAAGTGAGGAGAGCAGAAATTGGATAGCCTTCTCCAGGAACAAGTGAAGAACATTGGCTTAAGACAGTTATTTACTTGAAACATTTGATTGCTCTTCACCTTTATATATATATATATATATATATATATGTATGTTGTGAGGGTAGACGCCTCCTGTTCCTCTCTTACTGTTGGCTGAGTGATACGGCCGCTTATCTGAAAAAAGAAAGCCCACCATTCTTTGAATGAAATTCATTGGAACTACTTGCCTTCTAGCTCACTTCTGAGAGGTAACATTGCTTACCCGCAAAGGTCAAGCCCAGTTATCTGTCCTGGCCACGCTGGTGTGCACACACACGCGTACATTGACCTTCATGGAATTGCCATTTGACTCCAGAAATAGCCTTGTGGTTAACAGTCAGTGGCCCACCGGTGGGCTGAGCGGCATGTCAGAAATCTTGATGAGACAATAAATTTTGCATCCAAAACCAACATAAAAGATTCAGCTGAAAAGCTCCTTCCTAGAAGTAGAGGTCAGGGAGTATGTTACAGAAAGAATCATAGATTTCTATGAATGCTCAGTGGAGGAGGAGCTAAAATCCTGCTCTCTTGGGGCAGTTCGACCATCAGCTGTCGTTGGAATGACCAGTGAGGTTTCTCTGGCTGGATTGCATGTTCTCTGTGTGTGTTCATTTAGCAGGCTTTACTTAACCAGCAAAATCTTCTAATTAATAAAAGTTCTTTCTTTCTACAAGCATGTGACTGTACAACAATTGGTTAGTAGCTGAGTAAGTGGGACACGGTGTATCTCAGGACAGAGAATTTGTCTTACCATGAAATATTTAGTTGCCCTCACCCAAACTTTTTTTTTTTTTTTTTAAATAAAACCATCCTGACACTCAGATCTATATAACTCGGCTGCAAGAGCAGAGGTGCTATTTTCCTGAGCTGTTTAGGATGTCTTCCAGCTGCCACAGACAGCAGTTGAATTTGCCTTCCAAACGCAGACAAGTTGTGTGTCAGATTGTGTGTCTGGTGTTTCAGACCGGTTCAGTCACGGGGCAAAACCTCATCTTGTCTGTAGCACTTGAGTTCCAACCATTTACAGTGGTAAAAATGAAGGAAATGTAAATTATAGGAGGGGATCCGGGGGCAGAGGAGTAGGATGGCATTCTGCACGTGTGAATGATGCAACACCAGAGCAGAGGCGAGAAACGGCACTTGGAGAAAGTGTCTGAGCCACAGCGGTGAGTGGATGTAGAAAAAGTGACGGCAAATGAGATAAAGTGGGTAGATCCTCGGTAGTATTCAAAGAGGAGACAAAACCGTTGCTTAGATCTTCTCTTGATTGGTGTCTGCGCTTGATTCGGATGTCATCTTGTATTTTGCCTTCTATCAAAAATAGTCTTGTTCCTGTTGCGGAGGCCACATCTCGATGCTGGAAGTATTTGATGTTTGTATTCGCTTGCTTCAGATGTTTGCAGGACGGCCCTGAAATACCTGGTAGCTGTCATGTTGCTTTGATGGTGAAAGTCGATGTCTTTTACAGACTTTAAAGTTATTTTCTTAAACTATAGTTTTAAAGGGGTAAAGCTACGAAACTCAAAGCAGATTTGATCCATGTTTGGACTGTAATAACCTTCAGAGGAGATTCTGGCCTTCCAGACTATATTGATATGCAATTACTACCTCATCAAATAAGTTGGTTTTTTTCATTTAAAATTATTTGAATATAGAAAAAGAAGAAGAAAAAATCCCTGGCAGCACATGGATGGTTAGAGCTCGTGATACATTTCTGTCATTTTTTCTTGTGACTGTGTTGTTTTCAGATTAACAGAATTTTACAGCCTTTGCTTCCTCTTCCGAAGGAGCTGCTCCTGCGCAACACGTAAGGAAATATGTACGGACCTGTTGTTAAAGCGTGTTTTGTTGTTTTTTTTTTTCTCTTTGAACTTTTCATAGGCTGGAGTGAAAGGGACGTTAGGAAGATTAGTGGGAATTTTTGAGGTAAGTTTCAGCCACTGAGGCTGTGCAAATTTTGATGTGTTGGAGTAAAAATCACTTCCTAGTTTGTTGTGAAGTAAAGCACATAAACTGTTTGAAGGAAAACTTAAACCTCCCTGTTGAAATAAAAAACGCCTCCTGATCCTTTCGGTGATACCAATCATCTGCAATCCGCACTTCAGTTGAAATCATGAAGGATAAGCCAGTTGAAAAGGAATATTCTCAGTGCCTTCACACCTCTTGCTGCCAGAAAAGGCCACCCGCCAGCCGGGGAGCAGTGGCAGTGGCTCCCTGTTGTCCTTTGTCACCTGCCGTCACCCGTTGCCACCTCTGCAATGTGGTGGAGCATGTGTGGTAACACCCAATAAGTACTAGTGAGACGCGTGCTCAACAGGTACCAGACAGCCCTTTTTACGGCTGTTTTTTCCCCAGCTATTTCAGAGATGTGTGAAATAGATAAAAATCTTTCCCTGGTGGTGTTTTTCCAGCTGATTATCAGCGTATCCATCCACCAGATACTCCTTTACGGATTAGGAACTAGGCTTTTTGGCTGCAATCCGTATGGATACTTTCAAACCTCTCCTTTTAAAACGCAACAATTTTTAATAGCTAAAAACGAGTTACAATGTGAGAGAAACAGCCCATAAGGCACCGCAGCGTCATGGTGAGGCCGCTCACAACTTGCAGTCACCACATGCCCACGTGCCTTTTGTCCCTTGGTGGCTCTGTCGTCATTCCTGTTCCCTTTGCCTTCTAGAATCGGGACAGGAAACACAGGACATATGTTTACGTACTCATCGTCACAGAAGTGTTGGAAGACTGGGAGGACTCTGTCAATATTGGTGAGCTCTTTGCGCTTGTCTAACGTTAACTGGTTTGATGCAGAGAAGACACATCACCTTAACATCCCTCTGGGAGCTGGAATCCCCGTGAGAGTGGTCGAGAAGAATTGCAGGGGAAAAATAAAGTGGTCAAATTGATGCCTTTGCGGCCCAGGGGAAGTCAGTGCAGTTGTACAGCTGCCGCTACAGCAATTTCGTATTTAATTTTGTATTTAATTCTTGCACTTCAAGATACTAAGCGAAGAGCTTGAAGAGCTTTCTATTCTAAGGCAAGAAGAAAATATCTGTGGGCAGTGTGGATTAATCATTGCCCATTACCTTTTGAAATCGTTGCGTTTAAATCGGATTCCCAAATGAAAACGAACACGGTGTTCTGCTTGAGGTTTGTCACTAGCACTGTAGCACCTGTAACTCGACTTTACTCGGGCTCTGTACGGAAGAGCTTTTATGGAAAGAGTGAGAAATGGGTGCTGTCCACCAAAAATTGAGGTCCACTTGGAAACTGATGGAAATTGGGTGATACTTGGTGTGTGTCATCGTGGCTTGTCTTAAAATGAGCATATGACTTGAAGAGAAATGGCTGAAATAGCAAAATAAATGTGGTTGGTTTGGGTTTTTTTTTTTAAATGTGGTTTGTTTGGACAGTGGATGTACTGCCCTAAACGAGTCCCTGTCCTGGGGATGGAGGAGCCGTCGCTCTGGAGTTGGGAGTGGGTGGCCCTTGAGAGCAGAGAATCCTGAGAGAAAATTTCCCGGTGTCTTTGGAACTGAAGCTTTGCTACACAGTGAAATAATTCCCGCAGCATCAGTGCACGTGATATTGATTGAAAGCTTATCAACAGGAATGTTTAAACATGGAAAGGATAACGCCGTTTTGTTGCATCTACTGTTTTTTTCTTTTTACCCACAGGAAGGAAAAGGGAATGGTTTAAGATAGAAGATGCCATAAAAGTTCTGCAGTATCATAAACCAGTGCAGGCCTCGTATTTTGAAACCTTGAGGCAAGGCTGTTTGGCAAACAACGGCACTCCCGTCATGACCACGACATACTCTGAGAGCTCCGTGTCTGACATCAGATGACTGAAGACGTCCCTATGAGAGAAATTTTGAAAACCAGACTGAAACGTGGATTTCCCTCCCCCCTCCCCTTTTTCACATGCCTCCTCTATCCAACAAGGCATGGGCAGCAGCCTGTGGCAGAGCAAGTGTTAAGAGTGCTGCAATTTAGTGCAAGGTGGGATTTTATTTTATTTTTTGTTGGCTTTTTTTTTTTTTTTTGCTTTTTTTTGGATATGTATTTTGTAAAATACATTTTGTGCATGAAGTGCCCCTTTCCCGTTACACCGCTTCTATGGCCTGGCGAGTGAGGCTGCCAGTTTCGCCTCTGCCTTGTGTTCTAAAGTGTCCCATTCGTGTCATCCCAGCCATAGCCACTTTTTTTTTAATTAAAAGACTTCAAATGTGAGGTGAGCTCTTTAAGTCTTAGTCTGTACTGTAAGGTGCTGTTCAGACCTGGGTGATGGTCGCTTTCAGCACATAATGTATAAACTTCTCTTTTTTTTTTTTTTTTTTAGATGGAGAATCTAACATTTTAATTTTGTGGGAAAGTTTGTTGTTTTTTTTTTTTAATCCTGGTCTGCTTCTGAAAAGAAGAGTTCATAATTAATCTGTTTGCCTTTTGTTCTGTTTTTTAAAACCCCCCCATTCTGTGACAGTGCTAGTGGCTGGGCCAGTTTACCCCCCACTTCAATATCTCCCGATTTAGTGCAGTGACACTTGAAGTCGAGGGCAGAGTTGCGCTCACCTGCAGACACCCCCGCTGCTCCGTCGCTTCTCCTCCAGCTTCCGCCAATGTTTCTGCATTTCCATCGAAGTGAAAGAAAAAGGCGTTGGTCTTTTAACACTTGGCCAAAATGAGCCTCGGAAAAGGCTACGGTAGAAACTGAATTTCGTTGTCTGTGGTAGGAATCAGGGATTCACAGTGGGGTCACAGTCTGACAAACTGGAGCGTCGATCACCAACGCTGTTGCGCTGATCCTGCCGCGTTCTGCTGACGTCTCTTCTCGTCCACATGCCTTATACCGCGCTGAACTGGATCCTTGTAATTTGTGCTAAAGCATCGGATTGGACTTCCTGAGCGTTACTGCACGAACCCTCGGCTGGATAACCACGTGCGTCCCTGGAAGGAAGTCCTGGGCGGAAAGACGCAGGTGTTCAATCTCTTACCCTGTGGTTCTGCAGCACTTAGAGTTGCACCGTGGAGCATGCTCAAAATGTTTAAACTCTCCCTCCGTGCAAGGTACCACTGACTCCCGAGCAGAGCTGCCGGTTGGAGAAGTTCACGGTTGGATAGGGTAGTTCCCCTGATGCGTTGGCACGCTTCCCACGATGATTTTTTTTGTTGTTGTTGTTTTTATTGATGTAAGTTTCATGCTGTCTTGATTTGCCAACAGTGTTGTCTAGTTGGGAAATAAAATGGGAAGGGTTGGGGCTGGGGGGGGGGTGGGTTGGGACAGGTACAAGTTTTGGGAGGGGCATTAATTAATCCCTGGCTTGGGACAAGAAGTAGTTGCTGAATTCAGTAACTTCTCCTTTGTCGGAGCATAGCCGAGATGTGAAATTAAATCTGCAGTACTCTTTTTCTTTTTTTTTTCCTCCTTTTTTTTTTTTTTCCTCCTCTTTATTTAACAAAAAAACCTATTCTAATAAATACTCACTGTTCCAGAGTTTTCTCTCTTCGCGAGAAGCGCTTACAATATGAAAATCTGATAGAAATATCCATGGAGCCCGGGACGAGGGGGAATGGTATCCTTGCTGGTTTGGCAAGAAGCTGTTCGTTTTAAGGTCCTCTTCTGTTCCTTTGCTTGTTCTCCTTGCTTTCATCAGTGTGGAGTAGCGAGGCCAAAAGCAGTGCCAGTGATCGCTAACATGAAAAACCACGCGTAAGAAAAAAGCTGAGAGGCATTATTCAAGAAGTAGCTTGAAACCGAGCGTCTGGAATCGAGCCTAAATTACACCAGTTCAGCTCACTTCAACTTAGAGACGAATGTACAATACTTTCTTACTCTGTGCTGATCGGCCTGAACCAAACTCTCAAAAGGGCTTGAATATTGTATCTGGAAGCGTACAAGAAATTCAGACAGTCGCTGTTACCAAGTGGCACCTAACGCAGCCATCTACTGCCTTCGATTGAGGGGTTTTGGTGGTGTTTTTTTTTTTGTCTTTACTGTACAGATCAGTATGTTGGAAACGCTTTGCAACAAAACAGCTGGTACTCCTGAAAGAGTAACTGCAGTTTTAATATCAACAGCATGCACACTTTTTTTTTTTGTTTTTAAACTAAAAAAATGTTTTTACAGGGCTGTTAAACTGACAATTTAGGGTAGAATATTGTTAATGACTTGCTAATGGCTTCTTTGTTTGGGTCAGAAAAATAAATTGTGCCAAGAAAGTGTTTTAATGTGGCATGACTTGATGCTGTTAACACAGTAACATCGAGTGGCTGATATTGTGCCGCCTTAACTGGAAAGAGCTCCTGGGGCAGAAATAGCCTTTCTCGACCAGATGCAGATTTCGAAACAGGCCTTAGTCCTGTGCTCCCCGAATCTCTCCATGCACCACGTGAATTCCCGTCTTCCTCAGCATCTGAGGTTTTTCTCTAGTAACTGGTACAGCTGCGTGCCCTTAGCACTCTAAGCGATTTTATCCGAAATAATGTTGAATTGGTTTGGGACCGACAATCAAACTACCTTTTATTAGCGACAGAGGAGTGGTTGTAAGGACGGTGCGCGCTCTGGGTCTCGCAGTACGGACTAGTGCCTGCTTGGTTCGACCGCTTAGGGCTGCTCTCGTGACCAACTGCTAAAAAACCCACTAGGATTAGACTCAAGACTTCCAGCGTTGCTAAAACTGGTGCTATATTGAGCTAGTGTTGGAGATAGTGGGATTCTTACCTCAAAACAGTGTAGTGTCTAGCCTGACCCCCTACATCGAGCGTTACAATCCATCTCAGCTTCCCCTTGAAGAATAATGTTCTTAGTTTGGCTTTGAGCATAGCTTTGATCTTCCTTGGCACTGGCGTGTTTGTAGGTAGAACGGAGGAATGCCGAGGCTTCGTTTAGACATCCTGCAAGTTCGCAGCGAATTCATCAAGTTGCAGGTTTCAGAGGCTTGTCGTGGCTGCCCTGGTTTGGGATGAACACCAAGCGTGTTGATGTCTGTCAACCCCCAACTCAGAGGGGCACAGCTCCAAACCCTGGGGTCCCATCAGAAATTTCCTGTGTCCTCTGCACCTTCTTCAGGGTAATTTTACTGATAAGATTATTTTTTTCCCTTGCTGCTTTTCATGATGTATATTCACGGACACCTCTCTCTTGATATATCCAGAAGTAAATCTCTGTGCAGTGAGGAAGAGGGGGGGAAACGATTGGCCCTTGAATCACCCGAGGACTGGATTTCTCTATGCACCTCAGTGTCACCTCAGGGTCCGGAGATGAGTGGTGAAGTAAGAGGAAGAGGGAGATGAGCTGCTCGGCACAGGGAGGTTCTCTGAGCAGCTCCCCCTCCAACTTTAATTCACTTCTTCTGGCATTGTCAAAATTAGAAATCCTCATGTAGCCGGGCCGCGTCCCCTGCTCCCTTTCCAACTTTAATTCACTTCTGGCATTGTCCAAATTAGAAATCCTCGTGTAGCGGGGCCGCATCCTGCCAGCTGGATTTTTAAACCGATTTGAAGCCTTAATGGGAGAAGCGCGTTCAGCGCTTGGCCACCACTGCTTACTGCGATGATCTTCTAAACCTCAAAATACTCCAAAAAATCTGGATTTCTGTCACTGGAAGCGTTTCACAGCTCAGCTGGGATTACTGCTGTGGAAGGGAAGTGTTAGCTGGTGGTTTAAGACGACGCTGGGTAGTGGCTATACTGGCATTTATTGATTCCAGCGTGGGAGCAGCAAAACGAGACACCTCCAGTGTCCCAGTGGCTCCAGCAACTGCTGCTGGATTCTTCCAGCAGGATTTGTCAGTCCCGTACCTTCCTGATGGTCTTAAGTGACGTATAAAACTCCAGAGGCAGGTGGACATCCCTCTGCAGAAGGGTGCCAGGTGTCACTAACCTTGGTGGAGCTGAAATTGTACATGCAGAGCTCTAGGAAGTCTCGCGGAGATCGGGTGTTGGTGCGGTGGAACAGGGATGTGGGTGCAAGGGTTAACGTCAGAGATCGTGTGCGGTGGAAACCTACAGCACCTTTGTCATGAAGTACTGACCGTAAGGTGGTTTTGGGGTTCCCCTTTGACTTTGCTCCTGCTGGGTGCTTTCCAAAGGCACCTTTCAATGGGAAGAACCTTTATTCAGTTAAAAGGAACGCGTGTAGTTTTCTGTTTGGTGCAGCTTTCCCTCGGCCTGTCCTAGGTGTGCGATAGGGCTGTGCGTGTTCCTGACAGGCTGTGACATGATGCTCCTGGGGCTGGCAGGTGACACCTTTTCCTGGGAGATGCCTAGAAAGAGTGAAAGAAGGAGGGTTTTTTACCATTCTCCCTGAAGTCCAGCATTTGGTGCTGTTAAAGTACTTGCGGTCACTTCACAAAGATGGATTGTTTCATTCCAGAGAATGATTTACTGGCGATAGAGAAGCTCGGTATTATTACAAAGCCAGGGCAAGCTCGTACCTCCTTTATCTTCACAGTGTTTCTACTTCTTACCAGCACTGATTGAGCTATTTTATGTTCTTCAGGGTTAGCCAGAGCTGCTCTGGCAGAGCTCAGCAAACCCTCCCTCACAACCGCAGTGGCTTCTTAGAAGTACGAGTGCTTGGCGTTTGCCTCTCTAGGTCTGGCATTCGCCTCTCCAGGTATTATCATTTGGCAAAAACATTCCTTGGAGGTAATGGTTACTTTGCAAACTAAAAATGAGATTTTTTTTTAAATTTTAATGTTTATTTTTCTTTCTTTTTTTTTTTTTTTAATTGAAAATGCATTAGACTTTGAACTGTAAAAACTCCTTAGGACGGAGGCAGTGACAGGCTGCAGGACACGGTGGCAGCCTTTGTCACCGTGAGCACTGGATAGGGTAAAGATTACCTCCTCCTGATTTTGAACTCTCAGAACAAGTCCGGTGGGCTCTGTAGCAGCTGAAATATCTTGAGATTAACCTGTCGAAGAAAGGGTGTCGGAGTGAGGCCGGTCAGTAGGTGTAGGGCAGTTGCATCACCTCTAGAAAAAAAAAGATAATTCCAAAGTTGCTGATGGTGAGCTCATTGTTGGTGTTCGGTGCTGTTAAACAGCTGCAGTCCGAGCCTGGTGTTGCTGATCAACTCCATTAGCCGGTAACTGTAATTAAAATGGAATAGAAGGGGATGAACATACAGGCTGTAACAGAGGGGCACCTCATAATGAGTGGTTTTAAGCTGCTGCGCGGATCAGATGGGGAGAGTACATCTGGCTCGTTGAAGTCCTGCTGCTTCTTCCCCCCGTCCCTTGCTCATATTCAGTTTGGTGGATGCAAGACAGACTTGGGAGTGGCCGTGGGTTCTTGATAGCGAAGCCGCTGTGATTTTGCGGTCACTTTACACTCTAAGGAGCTATTTGGTTTGCAGGTGAAGGGAGCCCTGCCAGGGCTCTCCTCAGGTAACATCTCTTGCCTGGCTTTGCTGCAGGAAGGTGGCACAGACTGCTGGGCACGTGCTGTCTCTCTGCATCTTCTTAAAATACACCCTTCGGGATTTGTTTCCTTTTCCTTCCATTCTGGGGACGTGGTTCCTCCATAGGTGGATTTGGTGCTGGCTCAGCAAGGCGGGTACATTCTCCAGGGGCCGTGCAGTGAAATAAAAGCCCTGAGTGGTGATGGTAGGATGGAGCAGAGCCTCTCCCTGGGCAGGGGGGTTGGAATTCAGAGCCCCTCCAGCCATGGGTGGCTGCACCCACCCAGCCTGCTGCCTCTCCTCTGCTGGTGGCCTTTGGTCCCACTGTGGTGGAGGAAGGTAAGAGCTCTGCTTTGGGGGCTGGAAGGGAGCCGCGATTTAAGCATCGCAGCAGCATTTTTACTCCGTGGATGGACGTTGTGGGCACTGCCCAGATTTCGGTTGAGCAGTTCGGTTCCGCGTGATCTCTAACATGCCTTACAGCAAGCTCTGTACACTGAAAAACGGAGCGGGCTCAGAATCTGCTAGTGTTGCTTTTTCCCTTGTGCAGACACAAAGTATTCAGTGGCTAAAAATGTGGGTAGGGAATGTCAGGAATCCTCTGTTTGCTTCCCAGGTCTAGCCTGGACTTGAGGTCTCTGCCTCAGCTTTTCCACCCAGAAAATGTGTTCACCGCTTCACAACACGCTGGTTGCTCCAGGAGAGCAAAACATCGGAAGCTGCGCAGGTCGGATGTTTGCCTCTCCCAGTTACAGCAACTCGAGATTTCCTTGCATGTTCTCTTCCTCAGTGTTTTACCCCAAATTGAGAAGTTCTGTGCTTTTCAGAGAGCCAGATGCGGTGTCTGTGCCTGTGCAAAGCATCGAGTGAAGGCAGATCTGGGAGCTGGTGAAGGACAGGTTTGAATATTTAACTTCCCTGGCGTAGAACCTGCGGCTGGTGCCCGGTCTGAAGAGAGGATCGAGATCCGCCGGTCTCTTTAGCCAAGCTCGCACCGAGGGATGAAGTTGTTACAGATACTTGTCGGTAGGAAGAGATTTTATCTTCTAAAGATTCTCCACAGCTTTGTGTAACTCACCGGCTGCGTTTGGTTTCCTGGCTCCGTTAATAAGACAGCATCATCTAGTGGCTGCATCACTGGGGATGCAGGTGACCTTCCTTCTGGTGCTCGCTCTTACCACCTCTCGGCGTTAGAGACTATAACATGTAGTTATGTAGAGATCTATACATATGATCCTCACTTTTCTCCAAGCTAGAGTGAATTTAAGATGATTTGAGAGGACTCTCGGCTTCGGCGGTGGCAGGTGGCCTGTAGATCCGTGTAGTGTTTTCCCGGGTGTACATAATTGAGAGAGGTGTAGATGGGTGCAGAAGAGCACTTAACTGGATTGAAGGTGTATTTAGGAGATTGATAAAATCTCTTTTTGGTGCTAGTCAATAGGCTTTTTTTTTTTCCCCCTCCTTTTTTTTTTTGTGTGTGTGGGAAAGTGAGAATTTTGAAGTTACACTTGAGAGATTGGCTCTAGAATTGCCTCAGAAACTAACCTTGGGAGGTCCAAGAGTGTTTGCTGAACTTCCTGTATGTCCTGTTTCCTATTTATTAAATCAGAAGATGTGGAACCATCACCTTGCATTTTCTGCTCAGTCTTTTCATGAACTCTCTGTACCTGAGACTCCCCGGGAGCCCCCCTGAGCTGGGAGAGCAGGACCCCAGACCCCATCAGAGCACATCCCTGGCAGTGGGGAACACAACCAGGGCGCCGAGCCCCGTGAGCAGCACGAGATGGGTGACGCGGTGTGAACACACCTGCCTTGGGCTTTTCCATTCCTTCCGGAACCCGGATACCTCCAAGTTCGGAGCTGCGGGGCTTTGACTGTCTCTTCTCTTCACATCCGAGCTGGTACCTTGGAACTCACCTGCGCAACCAAGGACAAGACTTTGACACCAATCCAGGTACCGACCTGCACCAACCTCTCCTGCCTGGCAGCAAGTCCCTATGGAAAATGTTTTAAACCTTGTGGATACTTTCCTGAGTCGTTTGAGTGTCCAGGCCTGGGATGGGAGGATGATGGCAGCGGCAGAGGGTGGTGAGTGATTGTCTGAGGGTTCCTGCTCCGCCGTGACATGATGGTGTCAGTTGGGATGGCTCAGGGGAGGCTCTTGCGCTGCTGCTGCCGCTGCCCAGCTTCCACGTGGAGATGCCGGTGAGTTTGGAGGAAGAAAAGTGATGTAGAGCACGAACTCGCTAATTTATTAGAATTTTTTAAAGCCTGAGATTTTCAGTGATTTTCAATGAAGTGTAAGTAAGTTAAACACTCAGTTCTCTGTGAATTTTAGGTGGGTTTGGACTTGTAATTCCCATGATCTGTTTTGGTTGATTTTTCTGGCTGCAGACTTCTGTTCCTCACTCTAGTGCTCTTGCGTTTCTAATCTTCTGGTAGAGTTAACACGTGGGGGTTTTATGATACATTAAATTGAACTGGTTTGCAAAAACACTTTACAACTGCAAGGGCACTTTGGAAATCTAGCATTTCAGTGATGCTTTTTCTCTTTCTTACTGACTTGGACTTGTTCTTACTTAGGACACATTAGTTCAAAGTCAAATGCATTCAGCAGAAAACACATTTCTGTTTTCTTTGAGGCTCAGATCTTAGTTGGAGCCCATGAATAATGCAGGTGCTGTCTTGCTCCTGCTTAGTCTTGCCTGGCAGGTTTAGCGTATACCTCCATCATTGTGACCTTTCCATCCGTGGTGTTCACAGGAGGACGGGAGGGTTCTGTCTGCGCCTTGCTCGGCTCTGGTGTCCTCACAAACCCCCCGTCCTCCTTCTGCGGGGACTCCGGGTGTGTGTTGAGCCAGATGTCGGGGCAGCGTGAAGCCGGGTTCCCTTCTCAAGGTGCTTCCTCTGAGTTGTGTGTGAGGGGGAGGCCATCACTGTCTAAAAGATTTTTTAAAAAACATTGAAAAAAGTCCGTGGATGCAAGTTTGACAAGAGTGTAGGCTGTAATCTAGTGCCAACCAATAAACACGCCAGTATTTCACACACGGCTCTGCTTGCTTCGTGGTCTCTCTTCTTCCCGGGGCTGTTTTACCCTCGCACGTGAACTTGGAGGTTGGGCGATGATGTGTCGCTGGAGGAGAAAGGCCTCCCTGAAGTGGCTTGGTACCTTCACAGTCTGGAGAAGAAAGTGTGGAGGGATGTCACCAGCAACCTGATGTTGAGATGCACTCATCTGAGCGGGGAGGGCACCCAGCAATAGAACCGGGGTGAATTTTAAGGCACAGCATAGTCTCATTGAGATGTTTCTGGTCCTGACCAAGAGGCTCGTGGAGCAGAAGTGGTCCTGACTCCAACCCTGCTCACACCTATTGCACAAAGTCCTTACCGAGAGCCCTTCCCGTGGAAATAGCCCCTTGCAGGGACAGCCCTTGGCCAAGCACGCTGGGGATCGCTGCGGCTGCCCCGGCAAGGGCTGGGGAGATGGAGAGACATGTTCAGAAGTGGCAGTGTAGGTCAAGGGAAGAAAGTGACCTATTCAGACCCTGTTCTTACAAAAACCTGCTGGTTTGTGCACACCCCAATGCTCTACCAATGTCTGACCACTTTCCTAAAACCCATAGTCAGGCCCAGGGTATCCCAGAGCCTTTGGAGCTTTGATGCCTTCCCTGCCTGCCTGGGAAAGGTGAGGAGCAGGAGATGCTCAGAGGCCATCAAAGGTGATGCAGGATCGGTGCCAGGACATGCTCAGGGAGCAAACAGGTCGCAGCGCAGAGGGCTGACTTTGGTGGGTCCGCCTGTCCTTGCTGCTGGTGGGATGGGGCTGCTCCCCACCTTCCTTGGGCCTCTACGTGCTCCAGCGAGAGCTGCTGCATCCCTCTGCCTTGCGTTGTGCCTGGCAGGGGGGCAGCTGGCTGGGCCGGGGGCAGCTCCGGTCCCCATGGGTGCCCGACGTGGCTCCTTGGGGCCAGCCCTTACCTCAGATGTCCCTGGTTCTCCCCAGCTTGGGGACCCCAGTGATTCTCCAGTGGCTGGGGAAGAGTGAACCAGCTTTGCCCAACTCCCAGGGCTCTGGTCTGGTCCTCGCTCAGCTGGGCTGGAGTTTTCTCCTCTTTTCAGGATGTGAAACAAAGTGCAGGCCGCTGATGGCAGTGAGGCTTTAATAGAGCCACGGGAGCTTTCGCGCTTACCTGCAAAGTGAACATGTCCTGGTTTGGAGATCCAACTCCCTTTAGGATCTGCATCCAGCCAGGCTGCTTTACGCTGCATTAGCGCAACAAGGGAAAGCACACCAGCGCACGCACAGCCGCCAAACGTTTGCCGCTGCGGCGGGGGGCTGAAGGCAAAATTAATCTCTGCTGACAGCGGAGTCAAGGCCTGGGTGGGTGAGTGGTGGGGAAGAGCCGGAGCGGGCTGCGCTCCCCCCGGCATGGGCAGCAGCTTCCTCCTACCCTGGTACTTCTGGCCGGGTGAGCAGCCGGAGGGATGCGCTGGCTGGAAATCCGGCCACTTGCGCTTAGCTGCTTAAACGGGAGCTTAGCGGCTCAGCGGAGCTGTCCCCAGTTATCTGCTGGGGGCCGGGCAGCGGAGAAGAGGGGGCTGATGTGTCTCACAGCGGGTTTTGGAGCAGGAATACCCCGTGTTGCTAGCCTAGCTGTCATTGCCTGCTAAAACTCTGTCCCTCTGGCTGATCCCTCTCCCACCCTGCTCATGAAGGTGTCACGTCCCCAGGATGAGTGGCGATGCTGTCCTCAGCCCCCCGGCATCCTTCCCCCACCCTGGGAGTAAGTAACGGGGAGATTTCCCCAGGGATGAGCAGCCTCGACTCCCTTTTTTCTCCTTCCAGATGCTCTGGGTGGCAGTGAATAGGGGAGAATAATATTCACCTGGGACTGGGGGATGCTGCAAGTGTCCAGGGCTGCCTCTGGCCATGCAGAGGGGCTTGGAGGACACAGAGACCCCCCTGGTCTGCTCCCAGAGCAAGCGGCTTCCCCCAGCACCGCGTGCCCCTCCAGCCGGGCTGGGCTGGCTGCGCGCTCCCGCTCTGTCCAAGGAACTTTCCTAGAAATTGCTGGATTTATTTTTAGCCGCCGCGCAGCAGTGCCAGGCTGCGAGGGGATGCGCAGTGGCGGAGAGGCCAGAGCAGTGTTGATGTGGTCCCACTGGTTCATCTGGCTCCTGTCCTGGCTGTGAGGGGCTGAACCCCTCCCATTGTAGCGGTGCCGGCCAGATTTTGGCCCCTTTGGGAATGAAGGAGGGGATGAGGATGGGCTGTGAGGAGCCCCGACGCTGCTCACGCCCAAGGTGATGCCCTGCTCAGGGTGTGAGGCTCCCCCAGACCCCTCTCATCAGTGCTGACCCCCAGGATCTGCCTCCTCTGGGGCCCCCAAAGCCCCGGCGTGGGTGCTGGGATGGAGGCAATGCTCCTCCAGGTCTGTGCTGGAATGGGTTTGGGGGACAGGGCGGGCCTGGGGCTGTGGCTGTATGGAGTAGGAATGGTCAGTATGGGCTAGAGGGACCACTGGAACGCTGACAACAACAGGAGTTACGTGGTCTCAGGACAACTGGCGCCTTTTCTGGGCTGGTGGAACCCCCCAGCATGGGGACGAGCCACCCCAAGCCCTTCCCACCCTCTGCAAGGGACTCCAGCATCTCCTGCTCCACCAAGAGCTGCTCTGCTCCTGCATCCCCAGAGTCTCCTGTAGCCATGGTCATCAGCATGATCCCGGAGCTCCAACCCTGGGCTGAGACAGGGACCAGGAGGTGAGAATAACCCAGCCTGGGCCGAGCAGGGGGTGAGGCAGGAGGGGGAGGACTCTGGCTGTGTGGCTGGTTGACTCTCACTGGGCAGGTTCCTCCCAAGGGCTGTAGAGCAGGAGTTGCTTTTCCCCAGCGCTGCCATCCCACCAGTGCAGGATGCTCTGCGGCGGCACCGAGCCCTGTCCCGCCACCAGCCTGGGCACCGGGGGCTGTGTCCCCCCAGGCTCTGCCGCTTCCAAGCTCCTCTCTTCCACTTCATTTCACTTGATTGTTATTTTTTTTCAGCTATTGGGAAGCAAAATGGGGCTCCTTGCTCCCCAGTGTCCCCCGCTCCCGCCTGACCCATTTAGCGGGGCCATCTGGTCCCCGCGCGGGCAAAGCGGATTAGCCGTGAGGCCGGGGATCAGGGCTGGGACACGGCCACTGCGCCGGGGCTCTGCCGTGGGTGGCACCGCGACAGCCCCTGCCCGGCTCCCTGCGGGTCCAGCCCCAGGGGGGTCATTGAATCACAGCCCGGTTTGGGTGGGAAGGGACCTTTCAAGCTCATCTGGTCCAACCTCCTGCAGGGAGCAGGGACATCTGCAACTAGAGCAGGTTCCTCTGAGACCTGTCCAGTCTCACCTGCAGTGGTTCCAGGGAGGGATCAGCTGCAGCATGAGCTCCTGGCTGGGGAGGGGACCCCCGGCAGCCCCTGCTGCAAGTGACCCTGCCCGGCCAGCCCGTGTGCCTGCACCCACCATAGCCCGGCCTTCCTGGCACGTCTGTCCTCTCACCCTGTGCCTACATCTCCATCCCTCTGTCCGTCCATCCACCCAATGAACGGTGCAGGGACGCACCTACCCATCCTGAGGTGCAGCTATTCATCTATCTGTGCATCCATGCGTCCATCTGCCCATCCATCCATCCGTCCGTCCATCTGTCCATCCATCCGTCCATTCATCCATCCATCCCTCCATCCATCTGCCCATCCCTCCATCCATCCATCCATCTGTCCGTCTGTCCATCCATCCATCCATCTGCCCATCCCTCCATCTGTCTGTCCATCCATCCATGCATCCATCCATCTGCCCATCCCTCCACCCATCCATCCATCCATCTGTCTGTCCATCCATCTGCCCATCCATCCAGCCATCCATCCATCTGTCCACCTACCCATCCATCCATCCGTCTGTCCGTCTGTCCATCCATCCATCTGCCCATCCATCCGTCTGTCCATCCATCCATCTGTCCACCCACCCATCCATCCATCCATCCGTCCGTCTGTCTGTCCATCCCTCCCTCCCTCTGTCCACCCGTCCCCAGCTGTTCGACCCCCTGCCCAGTTGTGTCCCATCATCTGTCCCTCCTCCCTCCCTCACCCCCCCACCCCTCCCTGTTCCCCCCACCCCACCATCCTC
>JAVSBS010001405.1:0-100773 GCA_033124195.1 Coracias cyanogaster
AGAAGCCCCTAGGTTATTATAAAGCTGTTATAGGACACTGAAATTAAATAGCCTTTGTATCTTCTCTACAAGTTACCTGCAGGAGCAGCGGCAGGGAATTAGCAAGGACTGATTACTTGGCCTTTGCTCAGCTTTCCCGGGCAGGTTTCATCAAGTGCCTGGAGGCACAAGGGGCAAATGCCTCCTTATCTAGGCTCCACTGGAGTTGTATCAATTTTAAATTAATTGAGGTAAAAGCCTGGTTTCCTGTGAGGTTATCTTGGCTTGAAAGCTACCCAATAACCTACATTTTAATACAGCCTAGAATACAAGCACTGACAATTTGCACTGCTGTAATTAGAGGCTTCTAATATTTCTCACCCTCTTTATACAGCAGCTTGTTTCACAAGGTGTGCAAGCATATCACTTACATAACCTCCAGAATACTGTTCTTTCAAAGCCCAAAACATAAGCAGGATAGATCTGTTTATAAGCATATGGTTGCACTACCTAGGAAATGAAGTGACCTGAACATAGGTCTAACTATAAACGGTTCTTCTTATCATATTTACCATGCTAATGGCCTGTGAGGAGACAGAAAACGCCACACTATGAATTTGTTATTCTTATGAAATTAGCTCTTGAAATTTTGGATTGTGAAGAAGGCTGCTCTGTGGCTGCCCAGGGTGCCACTTGATAGAGCTGTTTGAACAGTCACACCATCCTCTACAGACTTTTAAAGTGAATCTGTACTTGGGGAAAAAAAAAAAAAAAAAATCTTAGGAGAGGGGAGCCCTCATCTGTGATCAAGATTGTGAATGTGTGTACTGTGAGTAGAAGAAACTGATATATGGAGACTTGTATATAGGAAAAACACGTTAGTCAACATTGCTGCATGAGAGGGAGTTAAGTCCTTGTAAATTTATAGCTAGACATTAAATATAGATAAGAGATTTATTTCTTACCTGAAGTTATCTTTGACTGATTTACATCTTGAACGATGAGCAGTAGATCCTGCCTTCTGCTCTATCATGTATCCTCTTCACTTACATCGCTGTACCAACACTACAAAATACATGGTGGTGGTTTTGCCTGGTGGAGGAACAAGCCATCCTGCTGCAGCTTTGAACCTCAGCAAATCACATTTGAATTTTAGAGGTGAACAGGATTTGATGCCTGTGCAAGGTGATGCTTGCAGATATTTAGGTACTGAATTAGACTTTATTTTTCCTCCAAAGGAAAGGAATATAATTCATAAACTATTGAATGCAACAGCAGGTTTTAAAGTGCTCTGTTCAAGTCTTAAATTAATTCAGTATGAAGTTATGGGTGAAAAAAAATCTGCTTTCTGCTTTGGTTATGGAGGATTCCGCTACATTGGGGAGGTCTATCCCCCTCCTCTGCACATTTGTGGCCCTGGCCAGATCCCCTTCAATCTACATATGTACCCAGGGAGGGCGCGTAACACCCTAGACGTGGGTAATGGTACAATAGTAGCATGACTTGCTATTTCCCCTGGGGAAACTTGATGTAAAGCCATAACGGAAGTAGCCCAAGATCCTGTTTCCAGCCCTTAAAGCAGATAATACATGCTTTCTCTGAAATAATCTGAATAGCGCTTTCCTTGGCACAGAAGTGATGGAGACATTCTGGCTGTGTCTCCAAACCACAAGACACCAAGTACCCCTATTAATTAACACCTGATTTCCTGCAGACACAATTCACCTTTTCTGCTCAAGCTCTGCCAACATACCTGGACACTTGACTCATTGTTAGAAATGGCAACAACCTGTAAGGACAGCTGCAAGCCCTTCAGAGTTTCTCATAATTTGAATTCAGAGCATCACTCTTCTTACACTCAAACAATAACATTTAATTCCCACTAGATTATGTGGTGCATGTTTGAATTGTGGGCTACTGAGCAGTCAAAAAATGGGAAATAAATCAATTTAATCTCTTTTTTCTCCCTGTGCTTAAAATAATGCTCAATTCATCAGCCAGGAGGCATTGTTGTGATTGGTTACACAGAGATAAGAATAGAGTGCATACCAATATTTGATGTACATATAACATGAAAGTCATTAAAGACTCATGAACAGAAAGAATACCTTCAACATGTAATATATATGCCACGTAAAAAGTTAAAAAAAGCAATTAATATGCAGTTCTTGATACCATCCTGGTTTTAGCCCGAATATAAATGAAATTAGTCTTCAGACACTTGGAAGAAATGCTTTTGCTTTTCTAACTGCATTCAAAGTATTTTTGACATGCTTTCAAACCTGATTGTTAATACAAATACAATGCTTCTTTCAGCCTAACAATATCAAGACAAACAATTTCCTCGTATTTAGGTAACACTGTCTTAAGCGAGAACAGTTAAAAAAGTATGAGAAGCAAGACTATAAAAGAATTACCTAGTCAATAAAGTTTAAGAGATTTTCAGTGTGACAGACTGTTTCATTTCTATGCTTTGTTTCACTTTCCTGCCTTTCTTTTCAACCAAAGACAGAGGAAAAAACTAACTAAATAAATAAATACAATGCAGCTGCCAAAGAAGAAAACTGCTGGAGTATTCTTGTCTTTATAAAGACAGCATGTACCACATGGAAGGTTCCTAAAGAAAAGAAACATGAAATGACAAAAAGAAACCCGACAAATATCTTCTCTTTACAAGAGCTCTGAAGCTCTATTTATGCAAACATAGCTTTGATACCTTCACAGTTGTAGTCTTCTCTGATAATTGTATTTGATGGAAATTCCTTTAGAAGTCAAAATGAACCTGTTACTAAGCATGTTTGCTACAAAGAGGACAAATATATCATTTTTATTTTTATATATATGTGTGTATAAAATAATGGAGCTTTTACCAACCTATTCATTTTTTTTTTTGCATAGTTTTACCTAACCGTAGAATGGTTTGGAAGGGACCTTTAAAGGTCATCTAGTCCAACCTCTAAACACTTCTCTAAGTTTGTGCAAATGTTTGGAGCCTGGCTTTTGTTTGATTGTGTCACGTCTCCCCTGGCCCAAACACACACGTGCTGCAGAAGCGAGGATTCTGCATTTCCCAACAGCAGAGACATTGCAGATTTAAGTATTCAGAGAACAAACATCATCCTCTCCCCTCCACTTTCAATGCTAACGTTATCATTACTCACCCAGAGAAGTGCTTTAATTCTTGTTCCAGGGGAATATTTACAGATAACTGTCAGTGTAAGTGGCTCTCTGAGTTTATTTTTATTTAGCTCCAAACTCTTCACCCTGAAAACCTTGAATCTGTATATTCATTGTCATCTGAAAAGAAGTTGCACGCACCCATCATTAAAGATATGCTCTAGAAAAGCTTCCAGGAAAGGCAAACTTTCCTGGCTTTTCTTTTCCCTTGCTGTACAGGCTCTCCTGATGGAATTTAACAGGGGTTAATTTATTCTGCTTCTGGATGCTCTGCCTACGATTTCTTTGCTTCTCTGCAACAAATTTGCAGTCATAAAATGTTTGAAATTGGCCTCTAGCCAGAATCTGACAAGTTTTCCCCAGGTGATTTTTTCTCTCCATTTAGTTGATGTATACCAAACAACACTGTTTGTCTACACAAACACACACACTGGCGCACACACACACACCTGAAAAATATAAGCCCTGAGAGGCACCAGCACACTTTTTTAAAGCAAGCCATTAAATGAAATGTAACAAAGATCATTCCATATATTGAAATGGAGCAGCACTGGGGGAGCTGGTCATGCAAGGCACACATTACCTGAATCAATGGCCAAGTTTGATGGCCTCCTGCTCTGCAAGGGTTACGCACAGATTTGGAAGCCACTAAGGCTGGCTGTGTTTGGCCATTAAGGAGAGATGTGTTTAAGACTCCCTGGGCCACAGAAATTAGCTGTCACTCCACCAAAAGCTTACTCTAACAGAGGTATGATATGCAGGGAGACTCTCAAATTCTCATATTATTTTTGTTGCCTCAACTTAGTTGGCCAGTTTATCCATGAATTTCAGTGGCTTTATTTTGTGTCACCATAGTATTTAAATGAAAAAAAGAGTCTTCAAGATGAGATATAAAATATGGCTTTCCTCTTTTTCAATTCATGCTTTTTCTTGTTTCTATGGAATCCATAAAATGCAAACATACGCTATGGAAAAGAACACACAAGGGAAGTCAGCTGCTCTGCAAAATATTTATAATGGTTTAGCAGGAATCATTATTGGAAAATGCCTTAGGATGTAGGACCTCAGTGGCATCAGTATTTCCCAAGAAAGCAAAGAGGGAAAAAGCTCTAGAGATCTTATTTAATAATTAAAATGGCATTTTTCTCTGTAACTAACTTCCACAGTGGTTATAAAGCAATGCAAAACTGACTTGAATAGGTGCATCTCACTGCCTGAAATTTTTAGTTCTGTGGTATAGAGTGTAATATCAATTTTTTTTTTTAAAACTAGTGAAGGGAGATGGAAAAACATTAGTCCACAGTTCCACATTAGGTAGAAAAATCAGATGGAGTTAGTTTCATCTGAAAGGCCATCTCAGTAATGCAACTCATCCTTTCCTTTACACATCTGTTGTAGTCCTAAATACAGGGGATTGTTTAGACTATGCTAATCTGATTGCAAAGAAGAGTATAAATACTATGTTTCATATACTCCTGCTACATATAACCTTTGGTTGTCTTGAGTAGCTTCTCTCCAAATATAGTTTTTAACTCTGCTTTATATCAACAAGTATGTAAACAGCTAATGGAAGTACATGCACGCCATGGCAGGCTGGTTAGATTCAGGACTACACATCTGTCATTTGCCTTGTTCCAGTAACAGTGATTTTCTTTCACTTGAAGTGATACATGCCATTCTTTTCAGGCCAGCAAAATCAAACTTATTTTTCCATGTTTCTAATGATTTGTGCCACTGCTCATTGTCCTGTAAGCTCAATGGTCCAGCCAGTTTCCCAGGCACCTTACCATCCACAGCTAAGATGTGCTTTGCTATATTTGCCCTGGCTTAGCTGAACACCCCGGGTTAGCTGTAGTTGCATTAGGGTACATTACATCAAATATATCCAAGTATTTCCAAGTATAATGAATTGCAGACATTGGGTAAGAGCTGGTACAGGAACACATAGTAATGACAGCTGATTTTTCAGCTTGAATTATAAACCCAGGCAACAGTAAAAGAGATTTTTTTAAAAGTATGCACTTTTCCTGGGCCTTTCTTAAAAGTAGTGCTATCAAATCTGAGTTAAATTTTTGTTAGCAACCATAGAAAGTACATGCATAAATGGAAACTTACGCATGAACATTAAGTCTGAATTGCAAATCACCCATAAACAGGAAAATTTGTAAGTGAAATAGAACACAGTAAGATTTAATTAAGAATAAATTAAAACATTAGAAACACTCTTAATACCACTCTTTCCTACCACTTTCAGTAGAAAACAAGTAGTAACTATCCCCTGCCAAACTGCTGAAATAATCTAACTATTGTAGAAATATATAGAGGCTATATTTTCTGTGTATAAACTTCTGTGTGCATGTTCTTTCCTTCCCCCCACCCCGTCCCTTCCCATCCCATGAATTTACTTCCTCTTCTCTCCAAGATCCTCCCATATTATTTTCCCAGAAGGCACTGTGTGATTCTGTGGCTGGAGAGTATCCTAAAAGCAGAAGGAACTTCAGCTGTGGAAAATGAGGTCGTAGATATCCAGCAGTTTCAGTAACTCAGTCTTTCTCTGCAGACCTCTCCTGCAGTCTGAGATGTAACTCGTATGCACATACCTGAGCTGCACTGTTTCACTGCATGCTGTGTCCTCACAGCTCTATGAAAAGTCTACATTTTCTGGAAAGCTAATGATGGCTAATATTTCTTCTTCAGAAAAGTACTATTTTAATTGGGTTTCAGCTACTCAAAATGTTTAGAGGAGATCAGTAGGTACATACACAACAGCTATGTCAAAATAGGATGCTAAAAGCACATCCAATGGAAAAACCATGCTTCAATGTACACGTGCTTTGAAAAATTCAGTCAACTCTTTGAGGCCATACAGGGGCTCTATTTCTGGTGACTGGTGAGTGATTGGTAAAACTGGTTAAAGAATTAATTAGCACCAACAAACTTTCTATTAACTACTGAAGGATAAACTGGAAACTTCAATTTAAATTAGGACAAGTAAACTAAAGTTCATATTGGTTTTCAGAAAAATTTATGTCAACTGGAGACAGCAGCCTTTTCTTTGTTATGATGATTAACAAGAGAGGTAAAATTATTCTTCAGCAGTGTGATTCAGTGATTTCCTACTGTCTGAAGCAGAGGAGACAATCATATTCATATCCCTTCTAGCTATGATCATGATATGAACAGTTGTTCCTTCTCAATTTTCCACCTCCACAGGGAGGTTCATATACATGTAGTAATATCTCTAGTATGTAACATGTCACTGGTGAGCCATGGGAATGCTTAGAAAACACCCAAGTCAGATATGAGTTTTTAAATTGTTATTCCCAGATTTCCCTATAGCTGCTGTAAAGAACTTTGATTTCACATTTACTATGCACATTAGATATCCTGAGATACAAAAAATTATTTCCTGGAACTTTATTTTGTCACACTGCAATTGTGAAAAGCCTGTGGAAGATGCTGCTTAGGCTTGTGATTATTCATTACTCCTTACTTAAACATTTAAAACATCTAACTGATCACCTTGAACTAGCTGAAGAGCAGTAGCCACATTAAAAATTAAGTAAAACTACTATTTCTGAACTGAATCTCCCACAGGGGACACTAAAAATATTAATTTCAAGTATGTTAATTAATTTGGAATAACTTTTGTGGAGTATCCATGGAAATAGGCATTTAAAAACACATGGAGTATCACTGTGGGTTAGTACATCTATTCCACAAAACCTATTGCTTACAACACTGCCCAGACTTTGTGTGTGGTTACACCAGAGAGTACAAGACCCTCAGCCCGGTGCAAGCAGGCAGCAGAAGTGTCCATCCTGGCAGGATAAGTTCCCTAAGACAGCCAGGACGCAGGGGACCACTATTAGTGCTGATGTCTAATAGACCCCTCACACCTGCCAGGGCACTTTGCTCTCTAAAAAAAATAAAGCTATATGGTTTATTAGCATGTACAGAGCTGACTTTTCACAAGGCAAGCAGCCTCCATTTTATCTGCCCCATTTCCCTACTTTCTGCCATGGATTTCTGTTCCTGTCGCTGCATGGCATGACCCTTGATACCTGACACAGTTCCGGCACATTAGCTTCTGTATTCCTGCTTTTGCAAATACTTTCCTTGAGCTTTATGGAATTTGTCTTAGAAGATGTTGCTTCAGCCATTTTCTCTCCAGACTGTTAACCATTACCTTTTAGAGCTCACATACATTCTGGAGTTACTGGAAAAGTTCAAGCACAATGCCCCTGAAAAAAGTGAGGGTGGGAGGAAGGAGGAGGTCCAGACTAACCAGTAAGCCTCTTTTCTTAAAATACCAGAAGGAAGAAACTTTCTGTGGTAACACAGAAGAAAAATCAAGGTATTTCTGCACTTGAATGAATTAATTCATTTGGGTTAAGTTTTGCAAGGGTCTGTGTGTACTAACAAGAAACATGTGCTTGTTAAACACTAACTGTACCAAACCAGTCCAATTTCCTTTCCTGACAGGAGACCAGATATTGTAGGTATGTAAGCCTCAAGAGTGGTTGCATATTTATTACAATAAACTTCTGGTACCTTCTCTGATAAAAGAGAGGAAACATGAGACAGAAGAAACCATGAAACATGTAGGCTGAATTAATAGTAAAACACTCAAAGTCATTGTCAAAACTGGCTGAAATCTTCCTTAGTGGGAAGAGGAGCAAGAGGGCTCCAGAACAACACCTCTGGGGACACAGGGACACTCTTAAATCTTCAAATACAGAGCTACAGACAAAGTAGGAAATGGTAATCTTCTCTGCATGTCCGATGAAGAAACCAAATCAAGCAATTTTCTTCACTTGCAGCAAAGTTAATACAGGATTCAAATTTGAAATGAAAAGATTGCCCGGTGAAATGATACAAGCTTTGAAGAAAAGTTAAACAAGCACCCATCAAAAGGGATTAAACAGTTGTTGTTACTTTGGCTTCTTGATGTCCCACCTCAGCCCCCTTTCCTGAAACTCTTTGATAGACTTCTTGCTTTAATGTCAGAAAGCAGGATGACTTATTTAACAAGTATTTACATGTATAAAATGGAAGCACTTAATATGATTGATTCTAAAAGTAACCAAAAGCAGATAATTTTTTAGCCTTTTGCATCTTAGCAGTCCTTAATTAAACAACTAATTTAATTAAGCATTATACTGTTTATGTCTTTGGGACTCCTAATTACACCCCCCCTCAAAAGAATGTATTTTATTATAGTTAACAGTGTATTTCCTTTCAAAGGCTTCAGTAACTTTAACATCTTCTACCAAAATACTCCTGTTACAAACACATCATCTCTTTTCACAGCAACCTATAGAAGTAAATACTCTTATTCTTTAAGCAGGTCAACATGGCAGCATATGCATGAACTTTCTGAAATTCTGCCATGTTGGTGGGAGGTTAATATATGCCTGCTCCATTAGCAGGCTGAAACACATCATTTGTGTTAGATACAGCAATTGTGATTCTAGCTTCAGCTCTCTGCACTAATGCTTAAACTCACTGGGCTGATGTCATTTAGAACATGCTAGGGAATAACACGTCCCCCTCCATCTGCTCCTTTTGACCACAAAATTAGATCAACTAGAACAGATAGCAGTAATAAAGAAATAAAAAAGGAAGTATGCTGGAAATACATAAACAAGGTAAAAGCAGAGAAGTTAAATATTTTTTCATTTCAGCAACAACTGGATTCTTTCTTCAGGTACAGAAACATCATCACAATCATCTTTTGCTTGACTTTAGAAATCAGGCTGATCTGCCCTGTACTTGTAGCTCCTCAATGCTGCCACCCATGGCCACTAATTAGAGAAAGAGAATTAAGAGCTGGGAACTACCTTGCCCTATAGTAAACTCCCTTCTCATCACTGTTTAGCAGACATTTGTTGCCACGTGATCTAGTACAACTCCCATGTCCAGCTTCTGTCTACACAGTGACCAGCATGGCTCTTGCCACCCGAGCTGGGAGCTGCTGCCAACTCACATGCAGGATTAGTTACTGCTGATAAGCTACCAGGAGCCATCAGATGTGTTTTGTTGCTGGTTTTGGCACGCCTGCAGTCTGCTGCCATGGTTATTTGCTACATTTACAAGGTTTGATTGTCCTCCTGCATGGGAGCAGAAACCTGGACGCCTCATTTTAGGATACCAAAGCAGTCTCAGCATAGCCAGCCACGAGGGTTTGCCAAAGCCCGGCTGCCAGTCCCCAGCACAATCAGTCTGCAGTGCATTTCTTCTCTCTCCAGAAAGTCACAGGTGTTGCTGCTTCAGCAATTGCCAAGCACACAGATATTCTAAAAGACTCTCTCAAAACAGTTGTACTACCAAAAAAAGCCTGTTAATTGTACCAAAGGCTCCTTCTAGGCAATGTGGAGAGCAACGCACCAGCGGAAAGAGGGTATATCTGGTAAAGCTCACTTGCAGGAGAGGAAACAAAAGGTAAGCAAGAGAAAGAAAGACCATCACTAATAAAGAGTAATAGAAATAAAATTTCAGTATGTGTTTAGAGACAGCAGCCACTGCAGGAACACTCTTTTCATGCTACAGATTATCAGCCCAAAGGAAAAAAAGAAAATTTGGTTTAAACTCTCCTACACATGTTAGCAATAGCAAACCTGACCCATGCTGGCCTAATTCAAGCACAGCTCTGCTGCCACAGCCCCAGCTGCTGTAACAGTAGAGTCAGGCTACGACCAGGTCACAGCATGCATGCAGCACAGCCTCAGCAGGTTGCTGGCAGCATCCATGCCACACCACCTTCCCTCAGCCCTACACACTCAGGAGGGCAGAGAGGTGGAGTGACAGCACAACTCTATATGCACCAAAGGAGGATACCTGCGCCAGTGTGTTAAATCCCCTCTGTCAACTGCAGGCTCAAAAATACCATCTCCACATACCCTATGATGGCAGAGAATACTGCTTTGGTCAGAGCTCTACTCAGTCCCACAGAAAAAAAAAAAACAACAAAAAAACAACCAACATTTTAACAGCTGGGAAGCCACTTGTGTGGATCTGGAGAGTCCAATACTCTGGGAAATGCCCCACAAATAATGAAAACAAGTACTCAAGACCCAGAAGCCAATACATACGGCACCTCAGCATTCACTGAACCAAAAAGCCAGAAAAGCCCTGGAAGATTTAGTAGTGGAAAGAAGCCATTACAAATAGGGAAACATCTATCATAAAAAGCTAAACAGGACCTACACAAGTGTTTCTGTCCCAAAATCGGAAGGAATTATGGCTATTAAATCAGTATGTGTCGCTTGTATCAAATGTTATCTTGAATTATGTGGGAGACCAAGAACATGATTTTCCATACAAGAAATAAGGGGAGATATTTCTTGTTTCCCTCTCCAAAAACCCTTTTAATTCTTTATCCTTGCTTTTCCCACCATTCATTCATGTCAGTTCCTCTTCAGTCCAGCCTGACATTTAGCTCAGTTTGTAAACCATAAAGATAATTACAAAGTTTTCTTTAGTTTTAAACTCATTTTTTTTCCACACATTCTGAAACGAAATTGAAATTGTGTCCTTCCACACTTTTTTGTGCGTATCTGGAGGCACTCCTCATTACTTGTACTTGCTGCTTCTTTGGGAGGGCTGCTGCTGGGAACATTTGCCTTTCCCAGGTAGTTACTACAAAATGACAAACACATCCTTGGCTTCCTTGACCCAATCACCATCTCAATACAGACAAGATGTATCACTAGTTTATATCAGAAATCACCACACTTGGATTACAAATCTTCAGGTGTCTCTCACATTCATCTGAGAGTGACTCAATTTTGCTCTGTGTGCTGGTAAGCATTTTAGGAGAATTTTTATTCTGGTTTTGCTATAATCTTGCAAGACCAACTGCTAACCACTAGCAAGAATCCAAAGCAAAATCTGGATTGACTAATTTGAGATAAATTATTTCAATATTACTAGTGTTACTGCTGGTACTTATGTCTTTGATTAGTTCCCATTTTTTTGTTAGTCCTGTGAAGTTAAATATTTTTTTTAGAAAAAATCTGAAAACCAGAGCAAGAGGGCTGCTTTCCTAACTATAGGGTAAGTTATCTTCAGTTCAACAGAAAGCCCAACTCCCCAAGGTCTCTGGATGGTTTGATTCATCACCTCTACAAGTAACTTGCTGTGTAGTTTATGGTTATTTTAGTTGCTTCTCAAACTCATGTTTATGCTTCTGAAACCTTCTTAAGGCTTTGCTGCTGCTTATATCTTACATGTCCTATTCTAAATCACTTCACAGAAAAAAAAAAAAAAATTTCTTTTATCTGTCCCAGATATCCCAGGGGTGTGCTACACATGAATCATGTTTCTAATCAATTTATCTTCCTATTCCAGATGGGGAACCCCATACTTAACTTCCAAACTGACTATAATTTTGTTGGTCTTGCCCAACATCATTTTTCTGCTGGACCAGAGATAACCACCTGTCTACTTCAGCATATATTTCTTCGGGATTTTGCTTTGTTTAGATGCTCCTCCTCCAAAAAAGCTTCAATCCTTTCTTTTATATATATATAATTTTTTTTAATACCAAACGCCTATATTTAAATAGTCAATAATTTGTTTGGTCCTGGTGATAAGATGCAACCAGACTTCTGCACTGCTTTTATCAGCAAGCATTATGCATAAATACTTAGGTATTTGTAATACAAAACAGTAATTTGAATTACACTGAAAAAACCCTTTTAATCTAAAGAGATTCACACACTCTATAGCAGATTAGAGGAAAAGCACCACAGCCGATTATGCAGCTATACTGTCACAGATCTCTGATAGCTTTCTAATGTGCTGCTCCAGCATTAGTGGAAAGACCACATCCAGCTCTTGCTAATTAGTTGCTAAAATAATGATGGTTTCAATCACCCTGATGAAGTTGATGACAATGATTAAACTGGCTACTTAAGACATCTTCTTGATTAAAGTGATAATTAATCCATAAATCATGAAGTTCATTCCTGTTTGGCTTCATGACATATCTTACACGAAGCTCAGGTGACAAATTTTCCTCTTAGGTGACAAACCCCTTTTCAGTTCTTCCCATTTATCTTCTCATACACAGGATGAGGTGGGCTTCACCCACCCAAGAAATAAGGTATTAGACAACCTGCAAGCACTTCACTAACACTGCTTCTTGTGCACAAAAGCAGCCCAACATTGTAAATTCTAATAATACAAACAAGATAAATTCAACCTTTGGCACTGTGAATTCTCGACTCCTGGCAATCTCATAGACTTCAAACAAGTCAACTTATTTTTCCATCATCAGCCAGATAAAATAAATGACTTATGATTTCTAGCATCTAAAAGAAATCTGACACATACGAATAGTGAACATTTTCTTACACTTCTCAAACAGGTTACCCAGTATGATATCTGGGGGGAAAAAAGGAATATTAGTATGCTAGAGTATCTTCAGCTATTGCTTTAATAGTGCTTACTGAAACTCCCTCTATGCACTTCCCAGTATTTGTAAGACATTAGTAGAAGCAGTACATTTCAGCAGAAGAGTGCTAAACCTAAAGGCAAGTAATACTGGGGTCATAATTACTTCAGGCCAATGTAGCCATGCAAAAATAGTAACTCACTGAGGAAATGAATTAATAACCCAGTGCAGTAATATAATTAGTGATAGCTTTCTAAGAAAGTTTAATCCATTTAATTCATGGATAGGAAAAACTGTATGTTAGAGAATTTAGTCTGTATTGGCTCAATTAACTAGATTGGAATAAAAAGTTCATTTGATCTGAAATAAAAAAGTTATGTCTATCTTGCCCATCTACATTTATAGTAAAATTTATCACCAATAAATACATAAAGACTGTTCAATTCAAACTGAGAAAGCTCCCAGAGCAAAGCATAGCCTACAGAGGTTGGGTCAAGAAGCTGCTACCTCCAATGGTAAAATACAGACTATTAACAAAGAAGCAACCAAAAAGCACTTGAATCTCTGCAGTGCTCTGGGAAGCTCACAGATCAAGTACAGCTCAGAAAGAAAGGCAAGAAAGATCTCCCCTTCTCCAAGTCCCCCTGCTAGCTGCAGGGCTTGTCAGACACCCACATCCATCTGCTCCCATCAACCTCATTTGTGTCATGCAGTACATTGGCTTCACATGTTCCTTGCAGTGCTGAATGTCAAGAGGACAACCAATGTAAAACTGTGATAAGTTGTAGCTCACCATAAAACTCTTCCCTACCAAATGACTGCTACAATATCAGCTCTTGGAATAGCATTGGCTCCACATGATTTCACAAATAATCTCAGCAGGCCAGTCCCACACCCCAGCATCTCTCAGGAAGGTCCCTAGGAAACTTCTCTCACCCCAGACATCTAAACCAAGTGCAGTTTTCTGGCTATCAGAACCAGCCTCAGGCCCTTCATATTTCCTGGAGACTTGGCCAAAACCAGGACCATGTTTTTTGTTCTAAAGAAAGTCCTGAATAGCCTTCATGTCTGTTAGCCCTGGTATAAGTCACAGCTTAAAATAGCAGTACTATTTTTAGAAGGATGGCAGCAAACTATCAAGCACAGCACAGGAAAAGAACTAGAGCACAAGACACCATAGAGAAGGGCAACTGGAGACTTTATATAAGACACTAAAAAGAAAGCAGAGGACAAAAGGCAGCTGTAATGATTTGTAGTAGCTGCTGGAGAAGCCGTATATTCCCTCCATTCCCACCAGCCCAAGTCCACCGCATTGGAACATTTTCTGAATGAAGAGAGAAACAGTAGGAAGAGACTGTTACAAATGAGAGTGGAGCAAGACAGGCACATGCATACCTGCAGTACCCAATCCGACTGTAGAATCGGTACTGTTATCTACCATCTCATAGTAGAAACCAGTGTTTTAAAGTTTCTTTTCCCTAAGTTAGCCCCTAAAATTAAATCCCTGTAACGTTCTCTGATCTGACTTCAGAAGTAGGGTAAGTAACCAAGCAAATCACTCCGACTGAACAACTCTTTTTTTCTAGCAGCAACAGTGCTTTTTCTCCTCTACCCATTTTGGTTCCTTAAGAAAAAAACCAGCTCTGCTGGAAAACATCACCTTTAAAATGGATTAGTCAATCTACTTCATCCACCATTCCTAGGCCCAAGCCATTTATCAGACTGATGAGTTACAGGAGGTACAGCTGTGGATTAAGAATACCCAGGCACCAAACATCACAGGCTTTACCTGCAAATCCCTGAAACAGATTAATGATCATCTTTGCTTCTTCAGCTGTGCTGTAGCTGAGACATTTTTCAAGTAACTAAGCACACTACTGTGATCTGTATGCATATGCTCATCAAGTCCTAGCAAAAAAGATGCTTACATTAAAACATATTCTTATTTTGTATAGTATCTGTGACATTTCTGTAAGCATTTTTCTAGTAAATAACCTCAATGTTTGCCATTAGCAGTAGATAAAACTTTCAAAATAACTTGAGAGGTATTTCTTAGTAGTTTTAACAGCATGCTATGGATCTGTAAAGAGTATGAATTTAAAGTATTTAAGTGATTTAAGGGAAGTTTTTTGTGCAGATGACTGCCTAAGCAAAGCACTTTGAATTATTAGGATACAGATTGTCACAGGAAATTTCTGAATCTGTATAATACATGCTGTAGCCCTGCTTCAGAAAGCAGTCATAATTAATGTGTCTTTAACATGGGCGAATAGCTTTCCATAAGCACATGAAATTTTAATCAAGTATCAAACATGACTCTTAATGGGAATTTTATGAGTCACTCTCATTACACTCTTATTTATTACACTTTAAGTTGCACCCTTAAAAGTTAGTACAGTTCCTCAGCTTTTAAGTGGTTTTATTGGACAGCATGCAGTGCCTAGCGTGGCATAAACCACAATCCAAATAAGCTTGAGATTTTTCCGTTCTGAAAAGCAGCACAGAAAAGGAACTTGGAATTTGCCCTTGGGTAAAGGGGAAAACAAAGGAGATGCTCTCTTACTAAGCAGCTGCATTTTCAAAACAATCAAACATAGCTCTGAATAGAGTGAAAATTTTAAGATAAACTTATAAGACTACTATACTTTAATATCTTCATCCCTGCTCAATCTAATAAACTCAGTTACTACACCATAAAACAAGTAACTAATGCAGAAAATATCCAGCACAAACCAAAAAGGGAAATAAATAAATAAATGAACAACAAAAAAGTATTTCCTAATAAAAACATTTTCTTCAAAACAGCACATTTAAGGAAACAAACCTCCTGCCAGAGCCATACCTCCAGAGCTGCCTCCTCTCAGCAAGACAGGACGCTTCTAGTGGAGGAACACAAGAGGAAAAGACCTGAACATGTTGCCATTGGTGGGGAGGTAAGTGGTGTCCTCAGTGATTTCAGCTGTGACTGCAAACCAGGTGAACAGCTTCAGCTAACGCAGGTGTGTGGGTTTCCCGTGGGTGAGAGCTGTACCTGGGCCAGCATTATACTCCCACCCAAACATGTCCTTAGCCCTGGCAAAAGGAAAAAGCCTTCTTATTAGACCAACGGGTTTCAGCATTGAACTCACCCAAGTTCCTGCACCCAGGGGATGAGGTGCCTGGAAGAGCAGCTTTCAAACGAAAACATTTTTCTGCTATTTTGTAACATTGGTGTGTTCCAAAGCACTTGGACTAACACTACTAAAGTAAGGCAGATTTCAAGCAAAACACATGCATTAGCAGAAGCCAAGTGACAAATTCAGATGGCTATACTAAGCTACAGAAAAAAATAAAAATAAAAATTTTAAAAAAGCAAAAACCCATGCATTAGCAAGGAAAGCAGGGATCTGGAAAGCTGTGGCCATGAGTGATGAAAGGAGCTGGGAGAGCCTGAGGCAGAGCGGAGCTGGGGACCCCCCCCTTTGCCCTGCCAGCCCCTAGCCCTGCACCCTCCTGCCCTTGCCTAGGAGCGGGCTGGGCCTCGGCTCAGATTTAGGGTGCTCGGCGCACCATGAGCAGAGCCAGCAGTGGCAGGGAGCTGTAGCTACTGGAGGCTTTGCCCAGGAGCTACCTGGCATCAACTAGAGAGGAGTTTTTGGAGGCACTCAAGCAGAAAGTCTCTTTGGGGTTTGGATGATGAATAAGCTTGGCAAGGAGTGGCTCAGCACAAACCACTGGGAATGTGCATGAAAACAAGACCCTGGGCACAGGAGGAAGGGGAGGCTCATCCATTGAAGGCACTGGGGCTGTGAGGAGAGGTGGGCACTGTGTCCCCTGTGGCTGCCCCAGCTGGGGAGCCTTGGAAGGTACCAGCACCCCAGCACAGTGCCCCAGGCTGGATGTGGGTGCATGATACTGAGATTTCGCCCTGTCCCCATGGTCACTGCTGGGACCCCTAGATCTGTTCCACTTTGTTCAGTTGGGATGCCATTTTGCAAAGGACTTGTGCTTCTTTTTGCTGGAACTCCAGAATTAAAGATATTGCCACCTCTGCCTCTCAGCTCCTCTACAGGGAGTTGATCCTTCCTGCAAATGTGCTATTTTGGACACTTCAGCCTTTCTATCTGGCTCATTTAGCCTAAAACTGAGAGACTTCCAGGTGAGAGTGGAAGGATTGACTTCAGCAGCAGCAGACTTGGGCTTTCCAGTCAGGTGCCTCTGCATGTGCTGAGACATCCGAGATCCCTGAACCCTGTTGTCTCAAACTCCAGCTAACTCCAGCTGATTCTCCCACCAAGGAGGCTGAATGAAGAAAGCTTTTGTCTACAGACAGATTAGTCTCAACCCTCTTTGCAGCTTTGCTAACAAATAAAACCTCTGCTTTAAGAGATGGCTGGTGACAGCAGGAGCACACCACTTCAGCAGGAAAAAGGACTGAATTCAATAACACAATAAAACTCATTTGTGACACTAAATAGAAAAATTATACTGTTCATCTCTGCTTACACAGATGGTAAACAAACCTGGGTGTTAGGAGTATAAAAACGAGTCAAAATACAGATCGATTCTGAAATCAGTTCTTTTTTTATCTTTTAAAACCATGGACAGGAATGTACAGCTCCAAAAAAAAGGAGGCCAAACATACCAAACCAAAACATTTCCTGGGGTACTGCATGACAGTTTTCCTACGGTTACTCCCTTTCACCACGCTCAGTCTAAAAGCAGCTTCCATTTGCAGTTAAAATAATCACGGTACACATCGCACACTCCCTGAAACACAATCTTTGTCATAGGCACTATGATTATTTTTCTTATGTTTTTATTTCTGTTTTTACCTGAAAAAAAAAAAAAAAAAAAAGTTGAAAATAAATACTATCCCCCCCGCTTTAATGTGTTTAGGCTGTGTGGTTAAGTGGATATTCTTATCAGCTATTTAAATGAATAAACTTTAATTTGGAGCATTCATTTCTGTGTACTAAAAAGAGTTTGTGTATGTAGCTTTACATATATGTACTACTCAGAAGCCCCAAATCCAACTCAAGTATTTATCAGTGATTTTATTGTCTTATTTCAGTGAATGGTTCAAGACTTTCAGCTGCTAAAAACATTTCACAAGACTCGTCCTATGCATTGAGAACACTCAGATTTCATGTCCACATCAGGCGCTGCTTCATGCATATGTACAGATCAGTTTTAAGATAAACATAATTCTATGTGATATGGAAAAGATCTAGTGATCAGTAAAGGAAAGCACGAAATCAGGTATAACTCTGTAATAAAAGTTCATCTATATAAATGAAGCCTGATTGACTCTACTTGATAAGTGCTCAGTAAAAAGTCTGACATATTGGATTTGTGACCATTAAGACTTGTTCTGGGAACCAATCATTCCACTTTTATTTCTGGACATTTTAATGTCCTTGTTGACTAAATAGTGAGGACTGAAAAACTATTTAACCAGTGAATCAGGCACATGATTTGCAAAGGCAATTCTTCCCTTGCAGTTATTCCAACTATCCCAGCTGGATATTCACAGTGAACAGACCACATTTCCATCACCTTCACTCCATTTTTAAGTGCCTTTAGTATGGGGATTTGCTCCAGGTCACATTGGCAGCCAGTAAGCGAGGAGTGCAGGGCACTGCCTGGTCTTGTCTCAGCTAATTGAGGAAGACAGGCAAAGTGCTGCTGCCCAGATCCTACCCACAAGGATGGAAAGTTGCCCATAAGTCTCTTCCTAGAGCACATGCATTTGCACAGTAATGTGTTCTCTTTATTTTCTGAAGCCATCTAGAGACAGCTTCAAGTCAAAGTAAAAGCAAAACTACTCCTTCCTGGAGAAATTGAAGTGAAAGTGACAACATTGTTGCCAATCTATATGGGGTTACAGAGGAGCCTTGTTTTAAAAGACTGTGATTCCTAGGATATTTTCCAAGTCAGTTTTTTATCTCAATCTTGGGAGTGTTTTCCATTTTTAGCTTAGGAGGCCTCGCCTGCTGTACCATCCCATTCCTTGCCTGATGGAGGAGCTGAGCCCGCAGGATGCTCTCTCACAGCCCAGAGTGCTGCCTGGAAGGCTGAAGGAAGGACTGGTTTACCTTCCTTGCCAGAAAGCAATCAAGGGGCTTGGTGTTACACCCACACCTCTGGCAATGGGGTGTCACTGCTGCCTATGTAATAGAAATAGCCATTAGTTAAAAGAAACTGAGATGGAGGTTAAGGAGAGTGGTAAGTGCTGTCCTGAGCGGTCTGAAAGTCCATCCTGAGATACTACAAACCACCAACATAAAACAGGCTATTAGTTTATGTACATCACAGCTTGCAAATAAATGTGACTAAATCATAGAGTCATTTTATCAGTATCAGTCTGTGCAAATACTAGTGGAACTAGCTAGAAAGGCTGTGGTAATTAGCCCTTACTTATGCCCCTGTCTGCTCTGCAGAGAAGGCAGAGCACACCTCTTGCCTTAGCTTTGCTTAATGTTTCAAGTGGTTTTAGGTATATTGGATCTTGGAAGAAAGGTGGTTTCTCAGGAAGAAAGAGACTGGATAAGCATGCATGTGGACAATACCTGCTAAAGTAATCCTACCCTGTCAGGGTATCAGTTCCTCCTCTGAGGTCAGAATTGTAAAGACTTTGTCTCCTGAGCTGCTCTGGAATAAAGCCTACCATCATTAGCTGAGATGAAAACGCAGACAGGCTGAATGTGTCTTTACTGTTTCTCTATACACATACAGAGAAGCAGCATAGAAAATTATATTTAAAAGAGAGTGTTGTTAAATAAAACTGATAATGTGAAAGATCAGCCTGGCAGCTGATCCATTCTTAGATCTGAATTCATACAATTGCTGCAAAACTAGTATGGAAAGTTTTGCCTGTACATATACATGAGTTTGGACTGCAACACCCAGCTCTGATTTGGAGAACCTCTGAGTTGGAGGACCTTATACCACTGTCAGAAATGGAGCTGGGCGATCACAACCACATACTCTGGCAAAGACAGATCAGCGATGACAACTTTAAAAAGACTTTGGAAGCAGCTTTACCTTTACAATAATCAAGGAGAATATGCAATGAACTAAAAAAAAAATGAGGTTAGTAGGAATCAAACTGCTTTAATGCTGCTCTGAAGTTACCCTGATGGGTAGAGAGATTTCTGCTTGGATTTTTCTGGCTTAGGCAGTGGGAAGTAACAGGTTAGGTCAAACCAGGAGCTGCAGCCTCAGAAACTGTAAATCAGCACTGTTGCTTGCACTCCATATAACCTGACAGCAACTGAGAATCAGTCCCATCGATTTCTAGTTCATATTATTTCATTTTGATTTAATGAGAGGAGCCTTCACAGAAGTCAGTGCTGACACCTGCCTTTTGGTACATTCAGTGGTGGAGGAACTGCAGACACTCAGGCTCACAGCAGGCCAGCTTTAGAAGGAGTACAGGTTAGCACTGTGGAGGTGGAAATATGGAGCTTATTTCAGTCAGCTCAATTGCTAAGCCACCATAAATACCTTCCTTTGGGACCCTCATTCCTTTAACACTAGCTGTGCTTTCTGTGAAACAGCTGCTGCTTGTACAACACCAGAGTCTGACCTGCGAGTTTTACATAGTCCATTGTTTCTTTGCAAATACGTTAGGTTTATTTACTTTTCCATGTAAAACACAAAGTTACCATTCATGTGCACACAAATCTCCAGAATTTTATGGACAATTTGATACATGAAAGAACTAACTTGAACAGTATCTCAGAGAACGGTTAAATGGTTTGGGCTGGAAGGGACCTTTAAAGGTCATCTAGTCCAAACCCCCCCGCAATGAGCAGGGACATCTTCAACTAAAGCAGTAGAGAAACATGAAACACAGATCTCACCTATGCCCTATTACTGTGATGTAAATGTAAATATATGTAATTTAGATTTGTAATATCTAATTTTTTAAAAAAATAGTTAACATAATACAAGGATTTCAAATAAAGATGGTTTAAAAAAAATCACAGAATAAATTTTACCTTTTTTTTTTTTTGTGAGAAGTCTCTGCTTCCAAAATTCAGTGTTTTACAGGATCCCAGAATTTTGAAATCACTAACTTAAAAAATGAACTAGTGCTAATGACCACAGTTTCATTGACATGAGTGAGATCTGAGAAAGAAATACAAGTAAGGCAAGTTTCTCAGCTGACGTGATCTGGCTGAACTCAAAATCCATCCCTCCTCACTCATGGAAAAAGCTGTGCTATAGCCAGGAGAAGCTCCCTGTCCTCTTCTCCAGAAGCTCACAGTGTGCCTCTTCCTGGGGTGGTGGGCTGTTTCCCCCATCAAGAACAGTTAAAATCTCAACTATTTCTAGGGCATTCAAATTCAGCAGATGGCTCCAATCTTAGCATCAACTAGTAATTTTTTTCACAAAGTCATTGAGTATTCATACATTTTTTCTTTCTTTTAGGATACTCATTTATTCTTTCTTGGAAGAGATCAAAGATAATCTAAAGCAAATTAGTTTCACTTGAGTCAGAAAGCCAAAGTGAAACCTATACTGCATTTCTGTCCTGCTTATGTGGAGGTGCACGACTCTTGCCTTGGCTTTCTATAGAAGTAAGTTTTTTGTTATGAAAGAAACATCACCCTAATGCATTGTCAAGCAAGCAAAACTCTAAGCCTGAACTCTTTGAATAAAGGTCTTAGAGATATTACTGGCATGACTTATAAAATGGCCTCATTCTTTGTTTCATTTCCCTGAAGCATCTTGATAACCTTCAGCTACTACTGTTTATTTAAGGAAAAGCAAGGAACTATCTTTTTATTTTAGAATATTAATTATTCTTTGTATTATTTTCTAATTTTGTGTTATTATTTGTATTTGTAGTTTCCAAATATTTACACAACTGAGAGCTCTCATTCCATATTCCTTCAAAGCAAGATATATATTAAAACAGTAATATTTGCCATAGAACTCTTAATTTTATGAACTTTGGCATTGTTTATATTACATCATTTGATGCAATGCATGTTAGAACTCTTAACCTTTGGAGACATTTCAGTACTAAGAGGCAGAAAGTCACATCTGAAGCTATAGCTCAGGATACTTCAGATGACTTCTGGTCTTTGGTACTCTGAAATAAGTCAGAGGCTTCTGCGCTGAAATCTCACAGTACTTCACTGCGCCAGGCAGGAGAACCCAAAGAAAATGGCTGGCTTGGAGACCAGAAATATTGATACCAGCAGATATGAAGGAATGGCAGGAAAATGCCTTGCAGCACAGGCTGCATAAATCCTTCTTCAAGGAAAAGATTTCCCATTAGGTCTACCCTAAGCAGATAACTGTAAGCATATAAAATTTTTAGCATTTCAGGCCTTAAATTTACTCAGTGGACATCCCCAGTGTCCCAAATATTAGGCTGTACAATATACTCTTGATTCTGAGGGGAAGACAAAATTGAATGTGAATAAAGATCCTGAACCATTGCAAATTCAGTGATTTCAGTAAAACCAGAATGGGCATAGGACAGCACAAAAGCAGGCCTTGCAAAGGAAGAACATGGAATAAGGACAAGAGTACATCAGTGCCCAGTCACGACAGTGCTGTGGCACAGACCATGGTCACTGTTAAGATAAAAAGAAATGTAAATGGCATGTAGGTCTCCTCCTGATGGTGTAAGAGAATCTATTACTAACAGTTACAGTACAAATGCAGGAGTTCCGTGCCACTTACATACGTTCTATCCTATACGTTATTTACATTCTTCAGTCATCAATAAAGCTGTTTCCATTATAGCTATGAAATATTACAGTTTTGCACAGAAAAAAAAGAAAAATTATACATTATCTTGCTGTATTTTTACTTTATTATTTACCTTGGAAAAGTTTTAGGATACTCATTTCTTCTTTCCTGGAAGAGATCAGAGATGATCTAAAGCAAATCAGTTTCACTTGAGTCAGCAAACCAAAGTGAAAAAAATAGCCCGTGTGGCTATTTGGCAAAAACAGCCCCCACAAAATAGCCTGTGGGGTACTAGGAAATCACTCCTTGTTTATTGGACTGTTGACCAAAGAGGAGACTGCTGAGGCTTTTCAAGAAAGCAAGGGTCAGTGCAGTCTGTCAGTGTTGCGTGATCATTCTGTCTCTGCAGCAGACATTGAAAACTGTGCTGTAATAATAAAGAATCAAAACATAATCAAAACATACCTTTGTGGTATGGGACAGTAGTAGCATTACAAATTTGGTAATTTCTGCCCCTTTTCCTTTTCTCGAATACTACCAACTTGGTCATTAATAAATTCAGGTAGTTTAACTTTTTGGCAGTTTCAACAAACAAACAGCTAGATTGGGTTTTACCGTTAAGATGAAAGTGCTTTTACCCCCTGCATTGTACGTTGTGGTTGCCCGTTTCCTCCTCCACTGCGGCTTTCCCCAGTTCTGGGATGCAGTGATGGCTTTCCACTGCCATTAACACATTCTATGACTGTATTTTGTGCAAGAAACTACCAATTCCTATAGCCCAATCCTTTAACTGCAATGCACTAAACATGAACACCATCCCTGTCCACACCTTTATTAATAAATTTACTGCTGTTATAGCTATTTCGTTTATATGTCATATTTTAGCTTTGCTATTTAAAATACAAAAAACCTGTTTGATATGATAATTTGGAAGTGCCAAATGTAAAACCTGAAAACTGAGTCTCTCAATTGTTTTCATCTGAGTAGACATCAAAACAAAAGGACCATAATCTTGCTATGAACTTATAGTAATAATGCAGTAGAAAAAGAAGAAAGGTTGCATCACTTCGTATTTTCAGTGTATATTAATCTTTCAGATTAAGAAATGTATTATTCTATGAATCATTTTTAAATAAAATTTAGATAAAATCTTGTTCTCTTTGAGCAAATCTAATGGTCCAGCACCTGGGCCACAAAAAGAGAGAGAGATAGCCTTTAAGACTATGTGTCAGACAATATAGATAGTGGAATCATTGACCTGTTGGGCTACAGAAATAAAATTAAAAAACATAAATCACAAAAGCTGAAAAAACTATGCTAAATATTTGCTTTTTCCCCATCTGCTTGAAGATGAGCATTTTAAATTCATGCCAAGATAATAAATCACTGTATAAGCTTATTGTTTTTCCATGTGAAAAACAGTTCATAGGGAAACTCCATTTTATTGAAAGGCAATTGATATTAATGCCATTTTCAGAACCATTTTTTATTCCAGGTCTGGTCCTTCAAGCTTTAATTTTATTTGCTGCAGCTAGGACTCTGAAAGCGTTCTTCTTTGATATTCATTTTTATAATTTCTTATAAGAGTTAGGAAATGTTCCAAGTCATGTCCAAAATTAGACTAAAGGAAGGTGGGAATGAATTGACAAAAGGAAGCCAGATTTTCTCCCTACTTACATGAGAAGTAGACATGAATGATCTGATTGAACATTTTGATTCAGGAGGATACCTAGCACACGGCTGGTCATAAGCACATGACATTGTCTCATTGTTTTTTCAAAATGTAAACCTGAAGCTGTAGGATTTTGATGAATAACATTGGAACTAGCTACATGGTGATAAGTTCATTGTTGTTAGCGCTTGCTCAGTGATCTCAGACCTGAGTAAAGGGCTGAGATAGACCTGAAAAACCAATCACTTGGCCAATGAACCTTGCACTGTGTTCTAGTGATGATGTTCACACACTGATAGGAGTATGATTTTCATAAACAAAATGAAGATCGCTCCATAAATCAGTGCGGAATTCCTTACATCATGTGGTAGACTAGGAAGCTTTGTACATTGGACATTGAGTAGAAGAGATTTGGGATGTGATCTTCTATCGTAAATTGTCATTACTGCATTGATTACATCAGCTGAGAGCATGGCTAGATACCATAAACATTCTGAAGAGCTCTTTTTCCATGGATGCGTTTGTTGTTCTAAATGTGATCCTGCAATAACTAGAATGTTTCAGCTTTGGGTCATGGGTGTACTGAAGAGTGTTTCAGTGGTTAATGCTATGAATGTGCCCATACCCACCTACATTTTCTATTTCAAATGCTGGAATCATTCTACTGGGGTATTTTTTAGGGTTATTTGGAATGGTTTTGAAGAAATTCTATACAGAAAAAAAAAGATCAGGATATACACCTCTCATAATTCTGCTCCACAGTATTATGCTGAAGAGACACAGGCTTTCTCTGTTCAGTTCACAGAGAAAGTTCAATTTAGTTAGCTGTTCTCCCAGTTTACTTGAGTGTAATGCTGCACATGTGAATTTTCACACCAGGCTACACTTGGAACTTCATAAGTCAGATAAAATTTTTAATTATGTTACAGGCAAATGACTGCATTCAGAGTCTCTTTTAAGGGGATTACAGTCTGTTTCCAAGGCTGGGAACAGATGTAATTTTAGGAATGAGCTCCACTTTGCGCTGACTCACATCCCTTCTGATTCTCTGAGTTCAGTAAGACCACAGGGCTCAGAAGTAAAGCAAAATTTGGCGTACGATTTTGGCTCTTTCAGTACAACTTTCTTTTGCGTCCTCTATATAATTTATTGTCAGACCTCAGAGAAAATGTTGTCCCATTCATCATAAAATAGGAGGGTCCACGGAGGAAATTAGTTGCATTAGAGAAAACACACAAACGACATTAAGGCTATCTAGTTTGATGTTTTCAAACCTTTTTCTTTTCCTCTGCAAACAATGACAGTTTCAATAGGATCTGAAGCAATACTCTTAACAAATAATACACTAGTCTGTCATATGGTTAATATTAACGTCTCTCTATTCAAACATGCTGAAAACTGAATAGAACAGTTAACATGTAACAGTCACACATCCTTTGCTGAGTACAAGATCGCATCTCTAACATGAACTGAAGATATCCTCACCATTTCAGATCTTCATCTGTCATTCAGTCAAACATTTCATTCTGTTAAATACATCTCTCTTTCCCTCTTTCTGGGTCTTTTGGGGGTTCTAAGTGCACACATTCTTTCCATAAAGGCATTGCTTATGATATGGTTCTTTCTCCAACAGGAATCTTGCTGTGTGTTTCCAATATGCTGCCAAAGGTGAATTTGCAGAGTTTGGTAGAAGGGTGAGAAGGTGCTACGTCTGGACTGAAAAGATTTAATTTTGAAACATCTATTTGGGCAGGATTCTGCACTTTACTGCAGAGAGATCATCTCTTGATGAAACTAATGATGAAAAACTGATTAAGTGTGATCACACTTCACAAATTATTGAATTGGAGCTCTATATGGTAGCCATTTTTATAGAACACGTAATAATTACAGGGCTTATGAGGCAAGCTCACTTTGCTCATGTCCTGAGCTAGCAGGATGTAAACGGTGTTGACAGAAAAGTTACATGACTGCAGGGATGCAAAGCTGAGTTCCACCTAATACACCTCCTCTTTCAGAGGGTTTATTTGGTGTGGGCTTGGGGCCATACCCACTTCTCACTGTGATCCCACCTTACTGCTACTACAAAAGCTCTGTGCCTTTGAAGAAGGGAGTCCAAACAAGGCCTGCTCCATTCTGGGGCATAAAGTATAGTTTGCCCTCAAATGTTTTTATTGAAAACACACAGCAAAGATTACAGTCATAGAAAGTTCTGTAAACAAGACAATTTCATCAACTTCATCTTAAAAAAAGCCCAAAACCAAACCTGCAAAAGAAACCCAAAATAAGACTTGCTGAATGAAGACTGAATAGTAATTTTTCTTACTGCCTTAACAAAAAAAATGACATACGCCTTTAGCATTTCTTTTCCAAATTTACTTGACAGAGGTTAAAATATTGCTTTATTCTGACTCAACATACAACAGCACTGTGTGATCAATTGTGCTATTTTAGGAAGTCTTGAGACTTGTGAACTGGAAAATCTGGGGCACATTAATAAATTTAACAATTAATTTGCTGCAAAGGAATATTTTAATACATTCTGTATATACTGTAATTTTTAAAATCAATCTTCTGACATTAATCAGGGAATGCTATTTAGCAATTATATATTATTGTTCATCTTCTTTTTCCCCACAAATAAGCAGGTATTTTAATACTAATAAAGCCAGTAATGTGTGTGTCACTGAACCCAATTAATTGCATTATTGACATATTTTGTTAGTTTATGGGGGGAAGAGGACTAAAAAGCAAATACAAAAAATGCTTATCATGTGATTGGAATATGGCAACCAGGAAATGAAAGTTTTTCTCTAAGGCCTTGACCCCCTGCAGGGAGCAATTTGGTGGAAACCATCTGCTCTTACAAAGCCCCATTAGAATCAGATCTGTGCATCCTTGTGGGTCTGCTCATACTGAACCATCTGCAGGGTTGAAGCTTTAAAGTTCACAAGCCTAAGCCATGACTAATTAAAGTGACTGAAGAACTGAAAGCGAGAGCAAATTAGGGCAGTGTGGACACTTATTGGTTGGATTTTGATCATATTAGATCTCTCAGACTCTTCTCTGAACAACCCATAATAAAAAAAAAAAAAGTTAAAAACATACACACAGAAGTGGCTCCTGGATAGCTTACAAATGCCTTCAAAGCGTAACAGTTTAGAAACGTTGAGGGGTTGGTAATGAACACTGGAGTTTATTTTCTCACTCAAAAAAACTCAAACCAAAACCCAAAACCAAACCTGTTGTAATACAGCCTTCCCCACTTTCTCTAGCGCTTCCTCATTCCCTACCAAGGCAGCTCTGATAGGCAAAGCTCAGAAGATGGAGCAGCCCCAGGCTCCTGACCCCTGCATCTTCTACAGATCCCAATCCCACTCCACACTTGGCCAAATCCAAAGCTCCTAAGTGTTTCCATTGACTTACTTGAGCTGACGGACACATTAAAGTAAGGTTGAGAGTTAAGCATCAGGCTCAATTTAAGGATCTACTGCCATTCCACAGTAGGTACCGGACCTCAGAAGTGTCTGTGTGCCTTTCCATAACCTGAATCTGGAACCAAGAGGAGCAGGGGAGAGGGGTTCGGGTCTGTGCCAGGGTTACAGGACTTCCTCCCCAGGGTCTGAATCCCTGGCCAGCAGCTCAGTGCAGTGCTACCCTGATACCAGAAATGAATCTAAGAATGGTCTTGGTCTTTACTGAAAAAAAAGATGCATAGCCTAAGCCTTTGGACAGCCAAACGGGACCATGGTAAAATGCTCGGTAACTGAAACTTTATGTGTAATCCTGCCTAGAAAGCACCTGATGTAGACTTCATCCCTCCTGGAACTTTTCCCTTAAAAAAATATTTTGTTAAAAAACACTATGATATGAGGGCGATTGACTATTTGGTTTCTTCTAAGTATATGCTCTTAAATTAATGCATATAAATAATTTGTATTTCATTTCCTCCCTTCCTGTTTAGCAAAGCATCGAATGCACAGATCTCATTTCCCCTCCCACAACCCCTTCACAAAGTCACTTGGTCAATACCGAGTCTCTTTGTGTTTCACTTTTTAAGACAAATTGTGCCTCTCGCTCTGACTTGGCCATGGGGCTCATGGGCAGAAAGGCCGTGTTTTCACTCGCGCTGCCCTCTGCTTCTATGCTTGTTAGTTCATAGTCCTCCGACCGCCTCGCGTCCGTCAGAATCCGTATCTGCTCCTGCACAGTTTCTAGCAATATTTTCACTTCGTGTTGTTCTGCTATAAGACAATTACTGACCGGGGAACTCACATTGACAAGTTCAGCTGAATAGGAGTTTTTGCACCATTTGATGCCTGTTACGTCAGAAACATTTTGCATTTGCATGCAGGCTTCGTCCAAGCCCACAGACGGGATGATGGGAACAGAGTTGGCCCTTGAAGATGAATAGCCGACCAAGTCTTTCTGATCCGCGTTATTAAAATAAGGGGCTGTCTCCCTTGTAGGCAGTTGCATATTTATTGAAGTATTCTGAGGAGCTTTTAAACCACTGGATGAATACCTGGAAAGAGTAAAAAAAAAAAAGTTTTTGTTGTATATCAAGCATTCAGATGCAAGCAGCAGCAGGAACGCTGTATGAGATTCAGTGAAGTGTGCTGAAAAGATGCATGTCATTTTTCACTCACACTAGGAGCACTTGGTAATAGCGTGGCCCTGGGGAAAACAACAGATGCTGGAGACCTGGTTTGGATTCTCAGATCTGCTGGTGGCAAACTACTGCTTTTCTGTTGGTCTCATTTTGCCCACCTGTACATGAGAATAATGACTATTCTTTTAAAAAATATTTCAGGAGTTATACTGTATTATTAATTTCCTTTGAAATTAAATTTGAAATTCTAATCATATTTTCCTAACTGAAAACTGATGTTTTCTTCAACATCAGAACTCTCAATGTCAAATGCCTATTTTAGGAGAACAGTTAAAAAAGGTGCAGGGAAAAAAATCTTTAAACAAAACATTGTTGTGTAGTTTTTGTTTACATAAAAATGATTGTCTGGGCTCCCCTTCAAACAAGCACCTGAGTGCAGTGTACCTCTGAAAAACATGCCTGTCTTTCAATAGCCCATACTCCTAATGTTGGCCTGATTTGTTTTCTAAGCTCTCATCTGGGAATAGAGAAAATATATTGGGCTTGAGCAAATGTCTGTGCTTTCCTGATACTGTAATCATGTGTTTCAAAAAGAAGAAAAAAAATCCTTTATACTCCATTAATACATATCATAGCATGATTTTATTTATTGTGAGGCAACTTTAGTGAATTTTTATCAACAGTTCCATTTTGTTTTAAAGCCAAATTCACTGTTCTGATCAGAAAGTGTTTTGTTTACAGGAAATAATTTAAAAAACAGAAACAGAAAGTATAGTAAATATAAAATAATGGAAATAATGACCAAAAAAAAAGTTTCCCATCTGAGAAAAATTATTACTAAAAATTTGGTCCTTTAAGAGTTACTATATCTACTAGTCATGATTGCCAGGGACCACAAATGTCATCTTAGTACCCAAACATATTTTATTTATAATCAGCTTTGTGATCATATCACTACTTAATAAGGCAAGCTAATGGTGAAGTCTAATATATTTTATCCATGGATGAGGAAAGCAACATTTAGATTTGGTGTGGAAGCAGATGCTTCAAGCTCTGACTTGAAGGGTATTTTTATGAAAGCTGCTTAAGCCTGCTGGACTTCACTTAGGGATATCCTTCTACTCCTATGTGCCTTGCTGCTCTTCGGCAGAAAGAGAAGTAAGGAAAAAAAAAGTGAATTGCATGAAACAGCCATAGTCCAACATTAGCACACAATGCTAATTAACTGGAAAGGCTTCCTTTGGGTCTATCCTCCTGGCAAGCTGTCAGACGGGAGAGAGAGGAGGAGATATCTTTAGGCTCATTTCCAACAGAGCGTCATTGACTTGTAATTAACTCGCCTATGGTGGCACTGTGTTTGTACAACTGCTTGACACATTAACCTGTACATGTGCACACATGCAGTTCTGAGCAGCCCCTCTACGAAAGCTCTCCAGGCATCCCCAAAAGACCAGAAAATGCAGCTGGGAGCTCTGTGATAAGGAGGAGGTGTGATCTTTGCTGCTATCTGATAGAAAGAGATACTGCCTTGGGAAGTAGGACCCAGAGGAATAATATAGAAAGAGGCTTTTGTGGATACGTGCTAGAACTTATTGTACATGCTATACAGCTGCACTTCTGTTTTACATCTGAGCCAGCTAAGACTCAGCTTTTGGTTAATTATGTTTGCACTATGCTTACGCACACTTATAGCCATTTATGGAGGGCCTTTTTAGAACAGTTTTCTAGAATCAGTATGATTGAAATACTGATCAGGGATATTATTCCCGAGGGAGGACATTTAAAAAAAATAAACAAAAATAAAAGAGTGCAGACCTTTGGGTTGTGCCCATTCTTGTTTCCTTGCTTATTATATAACTGTTCAAACGACTATAGCTGGAGAGATCGCATCAGTTGCATTATTCCCTTTTTTGGTAATTCAGGCCCTAAATATATTCTGGGCTGCACCCTGAAAACAAAGGGAGTGAATGTTTTTAATGATTTTCACATGCAATGGATGTATTGTATGGATGATATATAAGCAAAACCAAGAAAAGACTGAATTAAAATGGGTTTGGTGAGAAAACAGTAACATTTGCCAGTTTCATAATGGAGATTCAATTATTCTTGGTATTTTGAAAAAATAATTGGCAATAACAGTAACAAGTAATGCAATGCCTGGCATATTTCCACAGTATTTTTTGAAGTACAGGTAAACACACCGATTTCGTGCCAGAATTACATGTTTCTGCCCTGTGCTCACAGGGCTTTCAAAGGAGGACTGAGGTTGCAATAAAGCACATACACTGTGTGCAACAGACAAGGTATTAAACTACTAGAGATATTATACTGAAACCACATGAGACTCAGCTTTTGGTTAATTACAAACTGATCCATGCTTCTATTTGTGACACCAGACTGCTGCTGTTTTCAATAGACTGAGACTTAGACCTATAACTGAAGAATCTTAATTACATTTTCCTATAATTAACTTTCCCAGAACTATAATGTCTCCTAAGATATCTGGATTTTTATCTGAAAAATTATTTTGGCTGAATAAATTCATTCATGTGCGTGTATTTCAAAGTGCTCCTTTCTCTCCACCTTCTTTCTCTTAAACCAAGCAAAAAAAGAAACTCAAATGTTTACAAATATGCAACAGTTATTATGTTATACTCATACAGTGTTTAAGACTCTAAATTAAAGAATGAAACTGAAAGAAGCATAATAATTTTACTACCCCCTTAAAACAGGTATTAAAGAGAGGCAGAAGGGACTGGAACTTAAAATGCAAAATGGGTTTTATTTGGCGTAGTTCCAATTGCTTTGCTGTAAGCTGTATTGCTATAGGTGTTCAGTATATGAGCCTGATGATAAGGTCTATTAAGATGAATGGGAGTCATTCCAGTGGCATTCCTAGACTTTGGCTGAGCCTTGTAAGCACATACACCTACATATACACACTCCCCATTTGCTACCTGTAGATATGACAGACTGAGTCTTTTATACATAAACACATTAATATCTATTTTTGTACACATTCACAGGCTATAACTTCTAATGCTTCATATGGTGTAACACAAACAGTTGTCACTGAAAGGATGCGATCAAACCACTTAACTGCATGTAAACTCATGACACCCTCAGGGACTCGGATCTGTCTCTAGAATGGGATTGGCATGGACACAGTTTGTTTTCTTTAAGGTCCTCACTGCAAGCAGACTTTTCTACTCTTTCAAGTAGTATACTGATTAAGTAACTGATATTTGCTGCATTTGACTCAAACTCTGCAAATATCAGATCCCGTTGCAGATAATGAAATCTGGTGCTTCCTGAAGGCAGCAAAAGCTTTCTTTCTCAATGTGAGGAGCACTTTTACAGGACTAGACAAAAATTAATCAGGTAAATCAGCCTCTTTCCTATCAAATATAAACATACGAAATCTGAGTAAACTTCAGCCAGAGCTTATGGATGAACTTCAGATAGCTCACAGAATTAGGGAAATAAACAACTTTGATTTGTGCATCCCTACAGGGAAAGCTGCAGGGGACAAGGGAACTTTTCATTTGGGCTGGAAATCTAATGAGAATACGAACACTATGAAACTAGCAGATATTAAGATGGTAAAAAGCTATCTGATACTGGGGAAACCTCTTCCTAAGTTAGAAGTATTAGACATAAAGTAGAAATAGTAATTATTTTTTTTTTCAGAGATAAGATGCATAGTTATATTTTGGTTGAAGAGATTACTTCATTACTGATCAGTTCATTCACACAAAATAACTTGCAAAAAGTTTTGTTACACTCTTAGAAGACTTCATTTTCATAAAAATCATCATCAGTAAAACATTGTACTAAAGCAAGATCAAATAATTGCTTTTGTTTCCATGCGTAACATTGGCATTTAAAAAATTAATTTCCATGGGTACTATTTGAAGGCTTTTGGTATTATATCTGTGAAACACACAGACTTCTGTGACTCCTTGTCACAACACCACTTGTTGATGCACTGAGAACTCCTTCCAAGAAAGGTCTCATTGTTAGAGTTGATATTAAGAAGGCCTAACTCTACAGACATCCCTGCCACACAAAATATGGATTAAGAACTTTTGTGGACTGAGGCCAGAAGGAGTCACAGTCTGGTCCAAATATCAACCTTTTGCAGAACTGCAGATTTAAAATATAGGACAGTCGAAGATGATGCACTGATATCACACACTGATTTCCTAGAGAAGAGTAAATAAAACTACCCACAAGACAGCTTTGCTGTTTTATATCTCACTTCTTAACCTAGGAGGAGGTTGCAGCACTCTCCAGGGCCCTTTTTACAAGTCACTGTCATTGTAGAGGGAAGGCTGTTAGCCTGCCTCTTTCAGGAAGGGTTGCATTTGGAGTCACAATTTCCATAAGAAATTATACATGCATTATCATACAGATGAAAAATAGTATGTTTAGTGCAAGAAATAATAAGCAAGTTATTCCTTAGAAGAAGCAAACAGTAAAAATGAAAGAAGTATGTGACAAATTCATACTTTTAAAAAGAAGTCACCAGACATCCAAACCTTTTGCCACTTTCCTTTCTCCCTTTGTAGGTAAGCCCTGTTCTTGGTCTGTCCTTAGATTTAGCCACAAAACATTTAGTAAGCCAAGTTCCCTCTCACAGAGTACCCCAAACTGGGTGATCCTGCTGCAGGTTGGAAGGTGTGGCGAGGGAGGCATGGGGGGAAATGTGTGCTTGCGCATGTGCCCACACATGCAATGACACACACGTGTAATGACGCTTAGTCTTGGTTATCACTCGTGGCTGTAATTTCCTAGGAAGCCAGAGTGAATAATGATAACGGCACCTTTCTTCCCTGAGGAAAACTAAAGATGTAGGTCACCTCAGCTCTGCACTTCATAAAGCCAGTTCCAGTACAAAACAGGCACAGCTGCCTTCTCACGTTGTAACTTCACTTTGCTGCACTTAGTGGTGACTTACACTTGTCCGAATGAAGCTGGTGTTGTTTTAGTCCATTCCAGATATCAGTCCTAGTTTTACATATACTTCTAGTATAATATGATTCTGGGATACCGGAAAGTCTTGGGAAATCTATAGGGATGTGTAAACATTACGCAAAATACCTCAGCAATTGCAAAAGACTTCAAAGGCAGCTGTAGGTGCTCAGGAGCGCTTCTGAAATTCAGACCATATGTACAGCTGGAGCTTACATTCAATATTCTAGTACACTGAATTAAAAAAGGAAAAATATTGGATTCTTTGTACATTTTCAAAGACAAACCAGTGTGAAGTCTTGAGTCTACAGCAAACACACTTTGCAATGTACACTGATTTATTTAAAAAACCATGAAAGCTGGACTTCTGAATTATTTTCTCTTCTTCACCCAGTGCTGATGGAAGAAAAAAATGCTATGCAAAATTTACTAGCACATCACAGCACCACTACAAAAAATATCAGTTGTAAAGAGTAACATTGCCAATCACTTACAGCTTGTTCTAATCACTCCTTCTACAGCCTTTGAAAGGCTTAGAAAGAGCAGCCAGCCAAACAAAAACATATTACCTTCAAAGAGCCAGTAGGCTGAAAACATTCTTCTGCTTTCAGTACTATAAACCCTGGATCCACAGTACACTACAACAAAGTTGGAAGGACTGTAACGGCAAAGCATATTAACCATGTAACAGCAGCTACTCACAAATAGGCTCACTTCAGTTACGTTATTACTTACCCGTGACAAGGTATTGCATCCTGGTCTGTGATCCTTGACTCTTCTAGCTGTTGATATGCTGGTCCTGTAATTCCATTGAACCTACCCCGAGGTAAGGGAGGAGTCCTCCGAAAGGCATTTCTATGTAGCATCCCACTTTTTTGGCCTGGGCTGCAGCATGAAGAGAGACTTCTAGAAACAACACGAAGAGTACAGAAAAATTTATCACAGCAAAAGCATAAGCTACTGAAAAGTAAAGACTCAGGATTAATAACACATAGGTTACTGTTTTATAAACTTTGCTGTGGCAGTCTATGATGTCAGTAGAAATTATCTACAGAAATACAACACTATAATCCACAGTTAGCTGCTGTTCATGCCATATTTAATACACCATCTCTCTTTTAGGTATGAAAATAGTTGCGTGGTATATTAAATGTTGTCTCGTACTTGATGAAGGACGCTTCTTTCTTTCCATGCTGCATACCATGATCCTGCTATATGGAGTTGACTCCTTGGATGGTATAAACAAACACCACAGCTCCATCATACTACAGCTGAGCTCAAAATTAGATCTTAAATTGAGAGCTTATTATATCATCTATCAGCCTATGAGGTGTTGCTTCCTGATACAACAGCATGAAATTGGGAAAAAAAAAAAAAGTGAAGAATGTACGTGAAGCTTATGAACTGCGGCTCAAAGAAACCATCTATGACACAAGGTTTCTCCACAACAAACAAGATTTCTTCTCTATATTGATTTATTCTTGGTTTATGTACAGATTGGTTTTTTGTTTATATACATTGATAAATACCGTGTTGTTTCTTTACGTGGTATAATACAAACTTGAATAGGATAAAACTGTAATAGTTTTCTACTAATTTTAGAAAATTGATTTTGAAAACATTTTTGTAGTGTTTTGTACCAAGAATCAATTTTTTTTTTTTCATTTCATGCAGGAATTAAAACGTATCTAGAATCCATAATTTTGGTATATTAAACGTAAATTCAGCTGTTGCTAATGCAAAAATAAGGGAACACAGAACGAAGGCACGACATAACCTATTTCTACTGTTAACGTCTCACAGTACTGCATGGCGTGACTGGCTATGCATTTTGCAGCTACTCCTATTTCTCTTGACATCTCCTGGGTCTCAGAAATGCATATGTATTATGTAATATTCTGTCACAGCCTTAATGATATTTTAATATAAGTTTTGTGGATGATGCATTTTAAGACGCATTCTTTTTGGTTATGTGAATAATTTCAAATTCTGATACAATCCAGCTATGCAAAAGACTTTTCATAAGTTTGCTTTTCTTTTTCTACTATAATGTGACTTAAAAGCAATCTGCATTTTATGCCTAGTGGGAAGTTATTTATAGTTAGAGCCACATCTACTTCCAGAGCAATTCTTGCTTGCAACAGATATCTTGGACAAATTCTCTTGGAGCATACATTTCCATTAAAACCAACCTTTTCTCCCCAAAGTCAAAACATAAGAAATAAATTCAACGGTCTCTATCCTACTGCTCAGGCTAGCAGTGTTCTATCATGTTCTCTGCTCTGTTCCCTTCCACACTTTTACTTTCCTGGTGCTTTTTAATTGAAAAGATCAATAACACAAAGCAATAGCACTCCCTCAAGGATCTTCAATGCTTCCTTAAATAGATTTTTTCCTTAGCTATTAAGGAGGTTGCAAAAAACCTTTTTTAAAAAAATGAAGTATTGGCCTTTCAATTCTGAAGGCTAAGTTCAAGCTGTGAATTACAGTTCATATTCTGTAAAATAACACTACCACACCAAAAAACAATTTATAATTCTGCTCAGGAGAGTCTGAGATTATTACAGCAGGGGTCCTTAAAAGATGCAGCTGAATGAATAATTTGTTATGGATAATGAATTCCAGAGTTTTTTATTGCTTGCAGTATATTCATCAATGCACTACAAAAGTCAACAAACTGATGAACTTAACAGACTTTAGACTGATTACAAATATTTGAAACTAGAAAGGCATTGTTTAATTGTGCTTGGTTTGATGCCCTTGTGCATCTTCCTTGTTAGATGAGAGCACATGGTCTCCCATCTAATAACGTGCACATTCACAAGAGCTCTGCATTTGTAATAGATAAAAATGCAACACATACATAGCTCAGATAATTGATATAGCTCAGATGATTGGTATAAACAGCAGCAAAGGTGCATATAAATGACCTAGGTGGACTTCTTCAGCTTGCACTGAAAGTCTCGTTGCTACATCTTACACTAGATGCTACAGGGTGCTACAGGTGTGTAGGCTGGTTTGACTGGTACATGCCAACATTGTCTTGCAATCACAGCTGCTCCAGCACTGCCAGAGCTTAATCAACTACTTTGTTGCTAATGTGAGGTTCTTAGATAGAAAAAATGGAGGGGAAAATGAACAAAATATTCACTAAGAAGGACCGGGAAATATTTACAGACAGTGCAGCTGCAAATTGCCTAGGGAAGCTGTAGATGCTCCAACACTGGAAGTGTTCAAGACCAGGTTGGATGGGGCTTTGAGCAACCTGGTCTAGTGGCAGGTGTCCCTGCCCATGGCAGGGGAGTTGGAACTAGATGATCTTTAAGGTCCCTTGCAATGCAAACCATTCTATGATTCTGTGATAACACTCATTTCTTGAAGCACCTAAGAAAAGATAGTAACAAATTTTGTTAAAAGCTCTATGAAAAATTAACTCCAGCATAATAATGTTTTTTATTTTTCCACAGAACTGCTATGAATATTCTCTTCTCAAGCCACATACTTAAGTCCCAAGTGCAGTTAACCATGGTCATGAAAAGAAGAATTGCAGTGAATTTACAGTAACTCTGGGAATCCTCCTGTACTACTTTTTAGTTTATTATTAAACAAAATAGATTATACATCACATTATGAACACATTCAGAAGTAACTTTGTCAATGGGAACATGAAAAGCATTAACAAAAGGATGACAATTAAAGTGTTAGAACTTTACGCGGGATCCCAATTCTTCCCTTCTTGTCCAATAAGCTCAATGAATCTACAGAAATAGTGCTTATAAACATGGTTGTGTGTATATGTGTTTTACTCATTCTTTCCTCTTTTTAAATGATTGTAATTCATGAAAAGAAAGATGCAAAGCTGAAGGAGGAAGGAAAGTTCTAAACTTGATTGTAAATACTCTGGCTCTGTACCTCCAAAAACTACACAGAGGGCCATATTATACTACATACTGTATTAGCTACTGATCATGAGACACACACATTACTGTTGAAGACATGGGTTTTTGTCCTTGCAAGACAGAAACAATAAATAATACCCCAAAGACAGAACTAGCTGTCAGATAGACAATATCTTCTAATGTTTCCTAGAAGCCACATTTTTAGGCTAAGCTAGAAAATCTATTGCTAACATTTGTACAGACCAACTATTCAGATTTTCAAACAATTTTCAGTTTTAATAAAAAGGATCTGTTATATCTGAGAACATAAGCATCTATCAATAAATGCCATGCAACAGTAATAGCTCTGTATCACGAAGCTCTTTTGTCAGTTTACAAGAATGAGATGACACATAGTGAGCACGTCTCTGTTGAAGCCTGTGTTATAGATGGCTCCCCAAAGAGTAAAAATCAACGTAATGTTTGGGTCTTCAACAAAGCTGTAAGTGATTAAAAGAATACTAAGATTGTAAGGATATTATTACGCCAAAAAAACATTGGCATATGAGACTTGAACAGTGTCATCCCTCTTTGCTCTATAGCAACCTGTATCCCAATCATTTAAACACCACTTTCCTGTGCCTTTGCCTAGGAAAACATCTCACCTACAATGGCACAATGACCTGTGTTTCCTACCTTGTGTTTATGAACTGTTACAGCTGGTCCGGTTCTCAGCCCAGGTGATGGAGTGGGACTGCAGTCTGCTGTTTGCAAAACTCTCTTCTCCCTTCACATATGTAGAAGCTTTTCAGAAGCCACCTATACCTACAAATCCACTCTTTGATTTCTGAAATGAAAGCTTTGTTGCTTCCATTATATATTCATATATTCAGGAAGAGCATGTGCTCAGACTGAACGGGGACTTTGTCATTCTACATAAATCCTTCAACACTATCTGTATCATCTGGCCACCATTTTGGTTCTACCAGATAGATATATACAAAAGCAAAAGGGAACAGAGCATTCAAAGGTACCTCAGTTTATTCAACTGCCATAACTTCATCATATACTCCCTGTAGCGCACTGATCAACCTCCATCCTAAAACTACGATGATATCCAGGCTACTAATCCAGAAAATTGTTATATATTGAAAACTTCAAGGCTTCTTTTCAGTTTAAAATTATCTATGATGAGTATACATCTATTTGCCATTTGTGTCACCATACTTCTTCATTTGAAATAGGTCTTCTTGTTATGCTTTTCTAATGTATTGATAAGCAGCCATCACAGACTCTTTTCAGTCTTCTGAAGTAAAGACTAACATGAGACAGACTTCCTAATACTTCATATGGAACACAGATTATTTCATTCCTCATATTCCTTATGGATGCAATTTGAGGCCACAGTAATCAGGAGGCCATTTTAATAAGGTGAGACAATAGTGGTGTATCCTCATGCTATATTCAAATGAAGTGATGTGTCCTATGAAGTGGTTTTACTGTTTCCTTCTAATGGAAAGGCCTTGATTAATCCTTCCTCTCATTCCATTTATCTTTTGCACAGCTGCATCACTTTGTGACGCGACACTTGGTTATCCTTTGATCAAATAGTATATACTGAAACTTCTTCATTTGTTTCTTAAATCTTATTAGCTCCCAAATGCTTTACCTTGTATTTAGTTCCATTGAACTTCAATCTGTTATGTCACTATTTAAAGTTATATTGAATGTAATTAAAGTTATGTTGAATTAATTATTTCTATCTAGATTCCTATCTGTACTGTAATTGTTTCAGCATGTTCCAATGTTTTTGCATCAAAGGCAGACACAGAATATTCAACAAAAATTGCCTCCAACATTGACTAACTCTTTGAGAGTTAGTGAATATCTTTAGCCCAGGATTTACCTTTTCATTGTAACGCTTTTCTAACTCCCTTTTAATCATGTCTGTGTATCTGCAGTATAGTTCTTCTGTCTCTCCCCACTTTCTCCCATTAAAGGCATTAAACACATGACAACAAATGTTGACTGTGTAGAGATCTAGCTCACCTACATCAATTACAAAGAAAGTCTCATGACAATTTGTAGTCTTTTTTATATCTACTCAAGGAATCCCCTTCCCCCACATTTGCCCTGAGGTCTTGACTAGTCTAATTCATCAGAATAAGTCTTCAGTTCCTTCAATAAATGCTTCCTCTTCCTAATATGTGACATTTGCTATGCCATCATCACATGGCACAGCTCCCATTTTGATAGATTTTACTACTAGACTTGAAATTTCAGGAGCCTCTTCTCCTTCCAGACTTCTTTGATCAAGGTGAACAAGATCATCTGGACTTGAGGGCTTTGATTTCTGCATTTTACTTCCACTTTGACTAGTGGAAGTCTAGTAGTAATGTCTATTTATATATTTGATTCTATTCCCATTCTACCTTTGTCCTCAAATAATCATCCTAACCAAAAAATGAAATATACTCATTCAGGATAGCCCTAATTGCTTCATATATTATCTCTGTCCCACCATCAGCTTTGCTTCTTACTGTATAGCACTCATCTTATTTACACAGCAAGAACAATTGATTGCTTTCAGTATTACCATTAATTCTTAACTCTCAGTGAGTCCTGGAAATGTCACTTCAAGCATGACATCTTGCTCCCTGTGATACAGTTTCCCTACCCTCAATTTCTTTTACTCATTCTTTTTAGTAATTTTATCCAGAAAACTACATTCTTTTATACTTTCTCCCTTTCAGGCTTCCTCTGTCTTTACATTCTTAGTTGCTTTAGTTTATCAGTGCTTGTTATTTGAAATTCAATAGCCTTATTTACAGAATAACTTTTATTTACTCTTTAAACTGAATCAATTACTATAATGGGAGCATAAAGAGTAATACGCTTACTAAATAAAAAATGTTTTTACTGTGGTTTACATGGTGTTAAATGTTCATTAAAAATGCAAACAAATTATTTTAAATTTTAGACTAAGTTTATAATATTTTGGCATTTTTGTAAGACAATACAACTGCTGTAGGCTGAAAGCCTCTGAGGTTGTCTTTCATCATCGTATTTGATGAAATGAATTCCTCTAAAATCAATGATGATTGAATCAATGAATGAAAGTCAGGATGACTAATTATCAAGAAAACTGTTATTCAGAAGGATCACAAATCAATCCCATAATTAACAAAATTCTAGTTAGTTTCTATCTGTTAGAAATTAAGATGCTATGGGTTTTATTCTTACTAAAATGAACAGATATTTGAGCGCATTATACACTTTACAGGAAGTTTACTGATTAAACCCATTTGTTAGTTTTCCAGTTCTGACAGAGTTGTTTTACATATGCATATGCAAGCAGATGATGTAAAATTCTTCTACTGTAATAGCATTGCATAATGCAGGTGAAATATTTTAGGAATGAGATTCACTGGGGATCCAAATTTTCAATTAAATCCCTGCAGTAATTCTTTTCAGGTAACTGAGTTTGGTATAGACCAGAGATTGCTGCTATCTAGTAATTTGACTGAATTAACTAGATTATCCCTGTCAGTCAAATTTCAGCGCCCCAAAATGATTCCCCATCTTTATAATCTTACTACCATGCAAAAATTGTATTGGTTTTAGGAACAGGTAGCTCCTGATTTTAAGAAATGATCACCCATCATTAAACACCAGCCGAGAAAAACAGGTTTGAACACGGAACAAAGTATTTCCATAACAAGCAGAAATAAAACAATAATATAGCTTAACAACAGCATAAAACTGAGAACCTGCAGAGCTGTTGTAATGTTTCCAGGCTCATGTCAGATTTGAAATGGAAGAAAGGGCTGTTTAGGACAAAATTTATCCCAGTAAAAAAGAAATGTCCTCATTTGACCATTTGGCCACATTGAATGCTATTTAGAAACTAAAGAAATCGAGTAAATTAGGAAGCTGTCACATGGTGCATGAATTAAAGGCAGCCTTATAAGTCTTATTAAATGTTCAAGTCTGTTGTATGTTTTATAAAGCACAGGCCTTGTACAATAAATCTTAAGTTATAAAACTACAGAAAGAATTATTTATAAATGAAGCTAGTAATTCCACGTCTGACAAGATTTCTGAAGTAAAGACTCTTAAGATAGTCCAGTGCTTCACATCTGCAAGTCAGATGACTGTTGTTTTGTTTTTTCTGGGAAAAAGAGACTTCATGGGCAAAAGTGTTAAAAGAGCAATCTGTGACTTTGCATTAGTTTACTGTAAAATCAGTGTGGCTTATTCTGTAATTTCCCGATGGAAAACAGAGAGTCTAGAGAGTCATTCAGCTTTTATTTTAAGTGATGCTCATAAACAGAAGAAATATTCTCAGTCTTTAATTTATTTTCATGTTTTTAAGCTTGGATAATGTCATGACACACCACCTAAAACATTTCAAGCTTGGCTATTGCCAGTTAAAGGTAAGGGAATTTCACTGTGTTTTTTCTTAACTTCAGTTTTTGACTAAACGGAGATAAGATTCCCCCCAGAACTTCTGGGGAAAATATTCTAGGCAACAGTCCCACAGTTCATCTACATTCAGCAAAACTATTAAGCATATTTTGAAAATCTCTGTGTAATAAGGAATAAGCACTAAGAAATGAATTTGACATGACAGCTGGCATTATTTTTTCATGTCAAATTAAAGGCTCAAGTAAGGTAAAAGTAGAGAGGACCCAAATATCCCTTCTTGGCTCATATGCTGCACTTCAGTAGTTTAAGCAAAAAGGAACTTGCAGCGAACTGAGGGACTGTAATGAAAATGCACCAAGTACCACAGAAGCTAAATCATAACCACATGACTTTTCTGTTTAATAATACTAAAAAATACTATTCTTTTAATAAATAAGTCTCCCACTCCAGATTATCTAGCTACAAACATTCTGAATTCATTTTTCTCAGCCTTTTTCTTTCTCTATGTGCCCTGGACCAGATATTACCACTGCCATTCCACCAACACTGTTGCTTATACCAGACATGAGTTTGGTTTCTAGTCCCAGAATGAAGCATCTGCACTCTTTTCCATCCAAAAAGGGTATAAGCAGAATTCTAATCCAAATGCCATGCAGTGATGGGTGACTTTCCTCTTTTTTTTCCTGTTGGAAACAACCATCCAAACATTTTAAAGACTACTTTTGAAAGGCCACCATGTGTTCATAAATAAGTAATTACTCATTTCAAGTATTAATTGTTTAAAGAAACTGTGAGAAAGGCTGAAAGTTTGCAACCATGTCTTTCTGCAGCAAAGGAGTCATTAACTTCATGAACATCAATAAGGAAAGTCTTCATTTTAATGGTTTCTCAAACTACAGTTGTTTCATTCACTGGTCCGTGTCTACAGCTTGGATGGTGTCTTTAAACGCTTCCTCCAGGACTTTTATAAAATGCAGATGAAGTCAGTGAGCGCTGTTATTGCCTTTTATATCTGCAGCTAAGAAAACGCCTGGACATCTGCTTAACGAGTTGGCTGAGACTCTGTTGGTACCATACCACCCAGCATCTCTCCTGGACACAGCTCCTGCACACGCAACATGACATCCTTGGCAACCTGCCAAATCTCCCATCAGACAGCTATTTGCTTACCTATGTTGCTTGATGGGCTGGGTTCCTCTGTCAGGAGACAAGGCCTCTGGGAAAGACTGAGGGCCTGAAAAACTAGACTCCATAACTTTGTCCAGAATAGGCCCAGGATGCCTATCTGTTTTCGAATACTGTGGCACAGAGAAGAAAATTAATTAATACACAAAAGGCAAAGTACATTGTTGATGTTATTCAATCAGAATTCATACTGGAGTGGGGTAAGAAGTGCTCTATTGCATTTTTAAATTAAAATTAGGCATTGCAAGTAATACATTTATTCACTATTGTTTACACAGTGGAAAGCGCCAGTACTCATTATACCCATTACCTTCTCCACATCAAAATGCTGATATCTGCATTAGTAGCAAAATTACTGACTGATCTGCCCATAATGATAGGGAACACTGATCCCTTTGACTAAAAGCCTGCATTTGTGGCTGTCCATGCAGAGACTGAGATCACAAAACAAATCTCAGAGGATGGTCAGCACCTTCTTGAGTCCTTTAGTGATTTCAGTCAAACACTGCCTTTATCAGCATGCATAACTATGAAAACCAAACTGAAACAGCATTTGTGTCAGTAGATAAGTAAGAAAAATATTTGAATCCTATTCGTAGAGCCAGATATCCCTTCTAAACAAGTCCGAAACTTTTGACCTGGGAGTATCTGTGCTAGTAAGACCAGCATAAACATAATTCTTGTGACAGTTGTAGGCATAGGGCAGTCTCTGGGCTAATAAAAGTGAGCCACAAAGGTCTGTAAAGCAGACACTAGACATGAACAAGAAAAGATTTTCTTCTTCTTGCTTTGTAATTCAACTGAAAATTCAGCAAAAATTTTGCCTCTGATCCTGAATAGAGCCAGAAAGTCAAAGTATAAAAAAAGCTGCATTTTGGCTTGGAATCGATGTTTTTAGCGCTTACTGAGCAATACCTCCAAAATATGAGAGGTTAAACCACATTTCTACCCCAGTATGAAAAACACTGCACTGTGCAGATTTTTTACATTGCATTACAATGACCTACACCAAAACTAATTGGTCTATTTTTCTTTAATCCATTTCTTTCTGTATTGAGTTTGTATTTTTAGTACCAGATACCCAGATATCCATGCTATCTTTACAATAAACTGGTATTCTGGATGTTATCACATGATTAAATATTTTAGCAAGAAAATACAAATTTAAATAAAAATAATTTTAAGAAATCACAGTGGTAAAAAATGCTGTGCTATGATACAATAGCATAAACATTTGTGGAGAAGATAGGAGGATTTATTTCAAAGTACCGCTCTTCTTCATAAATACTTTGTTGTCTAACAAAAGACCAGTAACCCCTTAAAAACAGAGCATTATTTTCTGATTCTCAGTTATTCTTATCTACATTTCCCCAGACTCAGTAAAATCAAAAAGGAAGGTCATACAAGATTACTCTCTTTTAAAAATGGGTTACGTGCCATTTCAGTCTGTCTACTCAGACTTCTTATGACTGATTTGTATAGATAAAATAAAAAAACTTCAAATTTTTCTTCAATGCTCTTCTCCCTCTTTCTGTTGTGTGAAATACCCACGTAAACAGGGCCAAAATCACTGCCTACGTGCTTCTGAAGGCAAAGCCATGAGAGTGACAATATGCAAAACGTTGCTGCATGCATGAAGTAAACACAACTGAAATAATAAGGAACATATTCCACTCTTATTTCTTTCAGTTACCATGATCTTAGTTGTCACTTACAAATGTTGTACATGAAATATTTAGACAGAAATATGATTTTTAAGGTACTCAGGTCTATGAAGTTTTTAAACTTTAATAGTTATTCTGCCAGCTGCAGAAATGAAACTGCCTTTGATTTCTGACCTGAATAAATCAATTCGAGCTATGTAAAGCATGGGTTGTTAGTGCCAAGAAGCTATTTCTGTCCTTTTTTGTGTTTGTTCATGATACTAAACTGGAGGTCCAAACAGCCTGTAAGTGAATCATGAAGAGTAATCAGAGGTAAGCTGCACCTTTTGCTACATCCATGGTTAGGGTGGATGTGGGCTGGAGCAATGGCAGATAGAGTCTTTCCTCATCACAGCTGAGGAAAACAAGGACCTCCAGAAGCTGCTCTGATGCTGACTAGCAAACTATACTGAAGGCCCAACACCAAGCACCACCCAGGCACGGCCTGCAAAGGATATTTTTCTCCCCCTAACTGAATATTTCTTTCATATCATTTTCAGATACATCAGTTACAAATTACCATAACGGCCATAATATTAATTACAATGAAAATGTGAATCACTATTTAAATTAATGGTGTGAATATACAGAGAACTTGAACAATGTAATTGAACTTATTTGGATGTATCACATTATTCATACATTTTAATAGGTTTAAACACAGTTGGTTATTCTCCTGTAGGTTAATCATAAGTGCCACATCCCTTCTCTGAGATCATCTCTGAAAAAAAAAAAATCTTCAGATTTCTGTGCAGTTTACAGCAGTATCAGCTGGTGCCCTTAGAAGTATGGGACAGGATTACTCCCCATCCATGTCCCAGCAGAGCCCATCCCACTGCTTCCACAGCTCAGTTCTCACCTGGGTTGAGCTCTGCAGAGCCCTCTGTTGTGAGCTGCTGAATACTCTTCCAGGAGGGAGAACAACCTGTGAAACACTTTCAAAGGACCATTCCAGTAGGTTGAAAGCTTATTTGTATTATTTGGGTTTTTAAAATTGTTTTATTGCCTTCTTGCTTAATTATTTGTGCTTTGAGCAATTACTGAGAAATGCTGATGCATATAGCTAAATAAATTAAAGAATAGTAATAGTACTTAAAAATAAAACATTTTGCAAATTTTATATTTTTTCATGGTTTCATGGAGAAAATAATCTGTTAGGTACAATTACTCAACTCTTTTGTCAATAAAATTCCACCCCCCACTAGTTAATGCTAAACGAATCTACAAAGGCAGCCTGAGCCAGGAGACAAATCAGCCTCTGCCACTGACCCACTGCATGACTATGAGTAATTCCCCTGCTCCACGCCTTGTATTCTTTATTCTAAAATGTAGGATCCATGGATAACAAATGCCACTCAAGCATTACAGAATAGCTTGACACTGTTGTCCTAGTATTACACAAAACACCCATCACTCCCTTGGGCTTTTCTTAGCTCTTCCTTCCTTTCCCAAAATAGTAATAATAAAAAGTCCAGAAGCACACATGGCATTGGAAGAGAGGTGATGTGGGGGTCCTATTCAAAAAGGACTGAGAAGGCAGAGGGATCAGCTTTACATTCAGAGAGGGAGCCTCAAGGAGGTAAAGAGCCAGTGATTTTTCTTGGATGGGCTGTCCTTGCATAAAAGCCCATCAGGTGGTATATTTAACATCTCTACAGCTGTTCCCATATGCTCTGTATGTTTTGTTGCCAACACTAGCTCTAGACAGAAGCCAGTAAATTCAAGTTTGTCTATCCTGGCAGTTCTTCCTAAGTGGTCATATGATACAGAAATGGGAAATTTGCTCTTGATCTTAGCTGATAAATTGCATTGTAACCCTGGCAAAACCACACAGTAATCTATTAAAAGATTTAAGTATATCTGTGGATCAACATACATTAATTGCATTTCTATTACAGTGACTAAAAAGGAATTTATTTCCTACTACTATCAACAAAAGGCAACAAGACAGAAAAAGAGCATTTTTTTTTCCCCTCATTATAAGAATATCTGAAACCTGGAGCTCAGTACAAGGGTAGTGAGAAGTGAAACCACATACTACAACGTGAAAAGCATATTAACCACCTCAGAGGGAAAGTGATGGGGAATTAATAGATCCAGTTAGTACTACGGGGAAGGTTTTAAAATCCACAAAGGTGAAAAAGGCCACTTTAAACAACCATGACAACTCTCAGAATCAGTAAAGGAATGGCAAGGCTTCAGCTGCCTTTTTTTTTTTTTAATTGCGTGACATATTTGTCAAGTTACAAAATTTTAAAGAAACCTCTAGTCAAAGTGGAAAAAGGAGCTAGTAATCAGGAGCACGACTGAGGCTCATGAAGACTGGTGAACTACAGAAAAACAGAAGGAGGGCCACAACACCTCCGCTCACCCTTTGCACAGTATATGAGGGGTCTCAGAGCACTTGTCTTTCTAAGAGGGGTGGCTGAGAATGACAATTTACTTCCTTCTGCCTATGAGAACATCAAATCATTTGCTGCAGTCCTGTGGAGCACATTTGTTAAAAATCTCTTGAAGATAATGTAATCCCTTAGGGAGGAGTATATAATACTAGGAAGTCCTAAGTTTCATGCATTAGGTGAAATAAATCTGAATCTCCTGTGTGTCTCAAAGATCTTGCATTAAAAACTGGCACATCTATCTCTTCCTGACTGAAGAATTATAGCAAGATTACCAGTGCGGTACTACTCAAATCCAAGATGCTAGAAAACCTATCAAGAAATTAAGTATGTTGCTGCCAGAATATTTGGGAAAAGCAGTGGAGTAGAAGGAGATTCAGGAGAAATACTAGGAGCTGTGTTCAAACAGTTATTTATGAATCCTGCTTACAGTATACAGTATTTTTCATTTAATTTGTATCCTTAGCAAAATAATGGAATCGATACCTGGAGAAATAGACTCGGAAGAGGTGAACACAATTATCAGCTATGAGCAGCAGGAGTTCAGAGAGGATACAGCTGGCCTGACAAAATCTAACCCTTTTGTTTTTTTACTTTACAGAATCACAACTGAGCAGAGGAAGGAAGTGGAGGAGACGTAATGCCTTTGAGTGTAGGAAGGAAAAGCATACGATACTTCAAAATATTGTCAATGCAAACAAAAAGCTTTATTCCCTGCAATATAGCAAAGGACAGGGAGGTATCCAGGTTTTAACCTAAATGCTTAGCTCTCCTTGCATTCTTCCTCAGCCCTGGGGCTTGCCAAGAGTGGTGCTGGGATGTGGCTATTATTCCTCACTTGTGTTTACCCTGCTGATCAGAGTGGACAAAAGAGAGTAACTTCTTAAAGGAAGGGACTTTTAAAAAGCCTACATTTTTCAGTTGGCCAGCTCCATTTTTTTTTTTTTAATAGCCTGTTGCTTAACTTGAATATCCACATCTGAAAGCGATCCTGCCATATGGATGTTTAATGAACCTGGGGGAATGTTCAACACTTCAAATCCATTTCTTAAACACTGTCTTTTGAAATAAGGATTGCTGCATGGTAACCCATAGTCTAGGATGCAGGAGGAGAATTCTGTTACAAATGGAAAGTATTTTAGAAGGAATCATTCAGAGTTTTTAACCTTGTATATGGTTCTCATAATCACATTACTATAAAGAAGCTTTAATCGGCATAGAGGTGGGATATCATGGAGACTAAGGTCTGAAGCCCTTTTCTTTCTTCACTAATGCAAATAGCTGCAACTATAATGAGGCTAGAATAAAACGCAAACTTGTAATGCATTTTAATACTAGGTTAAAAAACAAAATCTGTGATTTTTCTGTTAATGGCTATTTTGATACATTCATATGGCTTCTCTCCTTTAAATAAAGATTCAAAATTGGCTTTAGAAATAACTAACAAAAATTATTTTTTTTTCTTAAAGTCCAGTCAAGGGTAAAAATGGAAAAAAAATGAATGATGAGGAGAAAGAGTACTTCACTGAGATTTGTCAAGCTCATTACAGCCACAAAACACTCAAAACACTATCTGCTATAGCCTGGGTCTTGGGAAATAGGCAAGACCTCTTTATAGAGCAACATAGCATTTGGAAAGATCCATGCATCCTTTACCAAATGTGGCAACCTCTGAGTCAAAACGTGATCACTCTTTCAGAATAGACATTATAAGAACAGTCTTCAAGAATAAGGAACCTTATGCAACTATTCTCATGTCTACACTAGTGCATTCTTCTCTATGGAAGAAGAAAAAGCTGGGTGAAAAACCTGAAAGTATCACCAGGTCCATTCAAAATAGTCAGGAGAAAAATATGGGAGAATATTTTAGGGAGAGAAAGGTGATCTACAAGCAACAATTTTCCCACGTAAAAGAAGCACTTGGAGTAGGAAAAGAAACGGCTTCCAGGATTACATAAACCAAAACACCAGACTGGAGGACTAGTCTCCAGAAAATAACCACCTTAATTTATTTAAGTTTCTTTATTGACTGCTGGAAACAAAGATAACTAAGATCTTTCCCAAACCCATGCGGTGGGAGCTGCAGATGGAAATTACACCGAGGCAGTGACCAGCAGCACGGCTGCAGGAGTGAGCAGTGGGAACACTCCCCTCTCCGCACCACTGCCCGGTCCCTTTCCCACCCGAGAGATATGCCCGGAACAGATCTCTTGTTTCTGACGGGGAGCCCCTCAGCCATTCCTATGAAATACCATTTCAAAGTTCTTTTCTGCTGCCTCACCATACCCCCTGCCCTTTATTTTCACCTCCAATCTGCCAAGTTTTGTAAATATTTAATGAACTGCCTACATGCATTCCTGCACTAAAATCTTGCTAACAATAGAAACCATTATTACCCTGCAATGCTATGCTACATCCTGCACAAGGTCATTCTGTTTTTCTTCCTTACTATATTTGCTCCCAAAGGGAAAAAGCAATAATGGCAAGGAGAAAACAGCTGTCTGTAAGCAGCCACAAGAGCAAGAGAATGGCGTGTTAATTACCAGCACTGACAATGCCAGTCTGAACAGCAGTAAGAGCTGAAAAGCAGATTTTTATTAAAATAAATAATAATAATAATGTTTTTAAATATCTAATATCTGGAACCTACAAACTGCTACTTCAGTCATTATTGCTACGGTAAAAGAAAAAGACTTAAATATAAGTTTGTTGATGTGTTTGTCAGCTGCGCAAAAGATATCAAATAGTTCATCGTGATGATGGCTTGAGAAAATATTGCACTGAATTACAGTGAGAAAAAGGCAAAGAACATATACTTCGTGTTAACCAAGACCCACTTTATATGTTAGAACAACAGGATCACAAAAGCTCTTCACAACTTTACCTTTTGTTGCCATCACTACAACCCAATAACACGCCCAATAGCTTTTTTGAGGAGCTAGAAGTAATATATGACTGAACAAACTAAAAGCGAAACAAAGAATTGTACAAGGCTCCCTAAACTACGATTATGTTAATTTAGCAGAGCTATCTTCCTTCTTGAAATAGCACATTTTTCCTGAACCACAAAGCATATAATGATCACAATAGCACTATAACACAACTTCTAGTGAACACAAGCAATGCTCTGATAACTCCTTTGTCATAGCATGGAGGCTTGGCTTACTCTGGTTAGAAAGGCTTATACTTATTTCTACATTAATTGGATGTAAACCAGGAGTTGAGAGAACTGTGGCTAAGTGGGCATGAGTGCTCACTTTTGCTAAACTCCCACTATTTTGATGGAATCAGGCAAATAAGGTAGTCAGCCCTTTAAGCAAAGCTAATATACTTTTTTTTTAAGAAGAGTTAAGCATTTAGAAAGGCTTCAATACATATTTTATGATTTCCTGTTATATTGCTACCAGGATCCTTGTCTGTTGTTCCGAAGACGTTGTTCAAAATAGGACAGCACTAAATGTGTATGACCAGAAGGAACAGAATGACATGCACTGGAAAATACCTTGCTTCCAGGGCTAAACAAATTGGTTGTCTTCAAGTTCCTTATTTCAAATACGTTTTCTGTATTTCATGATGGTGGGAGAGCATTAACTTACGCATAACTACATATAGAAAATGACTAAATTAATTTCAAATTCAGTTTGAACATACTAGTCTCCTTCTGGTATCAAAAATCCCTTTAACTCAAGACCCAGGAAAATGAGACCATCTGCACAGTCTTCCCTTGGGTACTAGTTTACATGTGTAAATTTAGTTCTAGATTTTGAATTTATTTGGAATTCACTATGACAAATCTTTTCCTTTTTTTCATGCAGGTTCATTAATTATTGGAAGACTTGAAACCAGCTAAGATCAAGAACCCTCACTTCACCTATAAACCATACATCTGAGCTAAGGTATTGCTGGAAACTCTAACAGCAATTTCCACTGCTGGATGCAGAGCTAGGGGGCTCAGCATGGTCTATTACATGAACAAAATGTACCAGGATCCATTGAAATAACTTCAGAAAAAAAAAATCCCTATTTGGTGTTTTCTATTAACAGGTCTGATAGAAAACGTTTTATGAAAGAGGTGAGAATTCTTGTTCCCACTGCTCAGATGCTAACAGCAACATGGCGATGTGCTGCCATCAGCAGCAGGAACTCAGCCAGGCTATTAAGTGTTGTAGCTGGCAGGATTACTTACATTTTGTAGCTGGACTCGGCTTTGTGCCATACACTCCGACTTTGCCATCATGCTGGAAGCGTTTAGGCTGTAGGTTTTCCTATTCTGTGTTTCTTTCAGCTGTTCGTGGATTTGCTTTGTTTGTTTCCTGCAGAGAGAAATAAAATTCATGTAAGAAAGAGCTAGTTTGATTTTCTACTATAGTCATGACATTTTTATAGCCACAGTTCCTTTTGTTCAAAACTTCACCGTATTAGATTAACCAGCTGAGCTAATGAACTAGTGTCTAATATTTCAATGCAGTGGTCATTTTCCAGCGAGGTTTAAGAAAGAAAAAAAGGAGCTGCTTAAAATATCATCTATCCTCAGACTGCTATAATAGCATGCTAGTTGTTTTAGTGCAGAATTTTGAAAGATCATCTATTACATATTTAACAATAGCTTGCAAGTAGTCCTGAATATTAAAAAAGCATTTTTCTCTGATTTGGAACAAAGATTTTGGTGAATGCAGCAGGCATTAGCCCCTGTTGGCTATATATTGTGTGGAAGAATCAAAGATTTCTGCTAGCTGATTGGACTTGACCTATAACCCAGTACACTGTAGAGAGCAGCTTTTGCTTACGTGCTTAAACCTGGAAAAAAACATCAGTATGGTATCTGAAGCTGTGTTTTTGACATATTATACTATGATTCACTATGTCAGAGCTAGGAATACCACTAGATGAATCATTTGCAATATTCAGGAGATAACAACACTATTAATAAAGGCTTTGTGTTTCCGTCACACTATATTGACAAACTGAGTTTTAAAGTTCTGTTCATGATTGAGGATACGAGGCAAGAATCTTTATTCTAAATATTTCTTTTTATGTTCTGCAAAGAGTTATCTCAGATGGGCAAAAACTGTTAGCAAAATATATTTAAGGCCTTTCACCAGTCTCCATGCTTTTGATAAGCTACATTGTCTGAGACTATCAGTTTTAAATAATCACAAGAAATAACTCCACAATACTATTTAATTATTTCCTTACTTCGTTCCCTTCTTCCTTTTTCTCCCCAGAAGATGCATCTTCAGTAGCGAACCCACAAAGGCCTGGGAAACCACCCAGCAAGGTCAAGGACTTGCCAGTAGCACTTTACACCACCAACAGCTTTTGGACAACAATTGGTGTGCAGCCAAATTACAGAAGGAAGGGATTTCAGGGAAGTGTCAATAAGAAATAAAAGAAATATAGTCTTTCTATACTAAAATTCTTAGCAAAGAAGCTTCAGCAACATTTTGAAAAATTTCTGGTGATTTTGCTGCTGAAAGCCTTGTGACATCATTGAGTTTGGTAGTATTTTACTTGACTCAGGCCACTGAATTCGACACTGAATGAAGTATAAAAGTAATTTTAACTTTTGTTCAGTGCAAGTGTAAGAAACCAGAGGAAAATGACTCACCTAAGTGGTCATAGGGGAAAATTGTGAGAAAGGACACGTTCCCTCAATATGAATGAAAGGAGTGAGAAGTATCACAGTTCAGATATTCAATTTGAATAATATAGTTTCTAATATATAAAAATAACTGTATGGAATTTGCTCTGAATTTGAGTGCCTTAGTTCTGATTCAGAATTGCACAATTTAAGCATTTGCTTAAATTCAACAAGCTGAAAGCACCTGCTTAGAAGTAGGTATTTGTTATAGGATGTTTCCTGAATACAGGTCATGAAGTAATAAATCTTGGACTCTGTAAGCATCTCTTATGCTTTCTATTTACATCCTGTTTTGAAACAGCATGACAAATGAAAGAGAATTAATTTGTATTGTAAGTATGTTACAAATAGGAGTGACATGTTTTTAGTATAGATAGTTCATAATTAGTAAGATTTATGAATATGGATGGGTGCGGAAATAATTTCTCCATCACAAAAACTTAGTAAACTTTCAAAATTCTTCCTTAGCCAAAACAACTTGTAAAGTTAGTATCAGAATAATCTGAATACATACGGAATGTGAAGGATTATAGTGTCAAATTAATTAGTCAGTTGATTCTGAAACATATCTTTTAAAAACTTTTTTTAAATATCTTCTCATTTTTGAAACCAATGAAATTGAATAATTAGTAAAATGTCAAAATCAACTTTTTCACTTCTCATAAAATTCCAGGGGAGATTCACAAAAGCAACTGTAGAGTTTGTAGGAATAATTATTTTCTGACCAGCTAAATTACATAAACCAAGGAAGTAAGCATGTATATCTATATGTCCTACTGAAAAGCCAGGCACTTGCATGTTGGACTCCATAATGGTTATGGAATATTCAGCCTTTTTTGATGAGTGTTTCTGAGTGGAGACTTCACATGAAGTCTTAAGAGTGACAGTGAAACATCATCACAGCATCAGATTTTGGGAATCTCTCCTATACATAAAGTGCTCTTAGAATTTTATCAGAAAAATAACAAAACAAATTACAAATCTGTGGAACTCTAACTTGGGTTTATTTAGAAAACCTGAGTTTAGAGTTGTTTCTACATCTATAAACATATGTAAGTAAACTGGAACATTTAGCTTCACTGCTGCAATCTTTAACGTTACAATTGAGACTCCTAAAAGTAATTTACTGAGAGAAAACATCTAATAATTTCCTTTGATGTTCATGAAACCTAATATTAATATTAGGCTCATACTATTAGGCTTATATTTTGCCAAACTATGGGATACATAGTTATAAAAATAGAAACTGTTCATAATTCAAAGTTGCTCATGAATTAATATATTTCTTTTATAATTTTTATTTTCAAAACAAATGGACCTTATGTGTTCTATGTTAGATATATTTGGCAATAAAGTGTTGTTACTTCAGCAAGAAATAGTCGGTACACATTTATAAAAGTCTAAGCCTTAAAGAGCAGGCCATTACTGTACTCTCCCTCTATTGCTAACACAGTACTTTATTGATTACCCTAAAAGGAATAACTGGGAGAGCATATTGTTTAATTATAGTTCTACACTTCCTCAGATTGAATTTATTTTAAAGAAGGACTTTTAATTTAATGATGCATAGGGAAGTACATCTTTCTAGTAGCAGGTGTTACACAATTGTCAGACTAAGAAAGTTAGGGTCAGCGTCTTCATGGAAACTTTTTTCTTAGAGGGTGCACCATTCAGAGTTTCTGTAGCAGTTAGTAATATTTTAGATTTTAGATTTTTAGATTGATACATCAAATTAAACCCAAGGATTATCCCCCATGCAGGAGGAATGCATTGGTAATTATTAAGCACGATCAAGATACATCTGCCTGATGAACAATCTCCCAAAAATCTGTTGACTAAAAGCTAATATATGATAAGGGTTGAGGCACTTTAAATTTGTTGGGTTTTACACTCTTAAGACACTGGCCAATGTCACAGTTACAATGCTGTTTTATGTGGTCTTTGTGAAATCCAGTCTAGACGCTCTTATTCACTTTTTGGACAGTCTGCCAGAAGGAGCCACAGACAGGGAGTTAGGGATTGATTAGTATCTCACCATTACTGCATTTCATAAATTTGATAAACCCTCTTGACGGAATTAATGGTGCTCATTTTCTCATTACTCTTCAAACTTCAGTTCCCAGAATCTGGCATAAGCACACTTCAATTCTTCCCAGTAACTCTTAACTAGCATATTGATAATGCAGATTAAAAAACCAAACCAAACACCCCCACCTCCTGCTGAGATATGAAGCATTATTGTCTTGTGAATTCATCTTTGAAACATTATTTCTACTCATTAGTTTTAGACTAGCTCTCCCAATCACCTCATCACAGTCATGGTATTTTGAAGGCTCTTCCAACCCAGCTCTCCACCACTCCCTGTAACAGTGCAAAATAAAGAGGGGCACAGCTGAATAACAGAAGGACATTTTATTCATGCTATGCTCAGTTATTGACTGCATGTTCTTCCAACTGACAATCCCATTCTGCCTTTTCTGAATCTCTCTGCATCAGCAAAAGCCCCAAGCATTTCCAGGAAGAACAGGAACACCTTACTCCCTTGCTCTCTCTTTCTTTCTTCTGCAGATCTAAAATGCATAATGACAGAATTTCTAACACAGTGCAAAACACCTGTCTCTGCTCACAATTTATACTACAACCAAGGAGTTTGCAGAAAGGAACTCTCCTGCCACAGTACCTTCCCAGCTAGCATCACTGTCATACTCTGGGTCTAAAGAACAACTAAATAAAAATCCCTCTAGGCATTAGAAAATCACTAATGTTTAGATGAAACATGAACCAACTCAAATCTTCACTCAAATCATGCGCAAACTACCCCTGAAGTTCAAGGAGAAGCAAAAGGCAGGGGGGAAAGCCTGATGACTTTTCCACGTTCTTTGTTTCTTGATAGAAATGTAATTTTGGGGGAGTAAAAATAAAAAGCAATTCTCACAGTATTTCCTCCCTATTAACATAAATTCTAAAAAGGGGGATTCAGATAAGCATCCAAACTTTCAAATAGTGCAAACCTCCACATTTCTGATGCTCAGCCACCATGACTAGCCTCATGCAGGTGCTATTTATATTGATATGTGTTCTCTCATTAGCTCCAGCTTGAACAGGAATGAGCAATGACAACCATACAGAACATATTTATAGATACAGTGCCACTGATAAGCATGTCATGTAACTGCTATGAGGTTTTTGCAACTGAAATTACACATGTAACAATAAATATTATAAAATAGTGTTCAGTTGGGAAGATAGAAAATAGAGTGGAAAGTATTTCACTTGAAAATAGTTTAGTACAGATGATTCCATCGTACTTGGATAGTTCAATGTGCTTGTGCATTACAGATACTCACTATGCAACTACATCAGTAGTTTACTACCATTAGCTACAGGTTGCAGATACATGCAGAGAACTTGTCTCTTTCTGCATTTCTAACTTCACCTTTAGCATACAGAAACAAAAGGGGCATTCAGGGATATGAAATGAAATACAAAAAGGAGGTGGTATCTTTAAAATTTTGCTTTCAAAAGAGGAAAAAGATTATTGCATTGGTAGTAAAAGACACAAGATCATTATTGTCAAAAACGAACTGGAAGGGACACAATCTCTTCTTTCCTGATATCAGAAGATAGAAGCAAGAACATATACTACTCCTGTTTACTTCTTTTTTTGGACTTAGTGTAGCCACAGGGAACCATTCTAGCCTGTCCAGAGATAACAACAGCTTCAAAGAGGGGAGAAACTTAAGATTTGTAAAGCCATAAAAATGACAGAAGCTAAATAACAAACACGCTAGACAAAAGCTCTTACTTTGTTTTGAAGTAGAACGCTGCACAAAGCATGCCCACTACGACTATGCCAAAGACGATACAGGAAATAGACAGCACCTGGCGCTGGTACACTTCTTCGCTCTCTGTGAACAGCAAAATTGAGAATTATGAAAGCATCAGAAAACAATACTTGCAAAAAGTGGATTTCAGCACATCATGGTTTCCCTAACGATGGACAGGTATGAGAGATTTGGAGGTCTGGGTTGGCCAGTTCCCCAAGAGAATGGATGCTTCTCCGAACCTCCCATCTAGATAAGGTTCATAGAGTCGTGTCTTCCTAGAAAAACTTTTGAAAATGTTTCCCATACATACCGAGAGATACATAATAATAATAAGTTTAATATTTTCACTGCCCTACATGCTATTTTTCTGCTTTTTAAGAAAGCCTCTACTGTCAATTGGATAAAGAATCCCGCAACCATGGAGTTTTTCTGGCTTAAGGCAAGGCACACACACATAAAGCTCTCACAAGGTCCCACAAGATTCATTTTTAGCTACCCAAAAAATGTAGGGGTTTTTTGATTGAATGGTGATTACAATGCTTTACCCCCATGTCATTCCTTGTACTTAAAGCTTCTGTACCACATACCACAGTAAAAAATTAATTCTGTCAACTTGGGTGGAACCGAATCACTACTATGCTACAATGCATCAGATACTGCATTCATGGGGGTATATTTTTTTAAGATAAATTTCCTTAATAAATTTCATAATCTTCTAATTAACTTTTAAACAGGAAAATAAAGAAAGTAAAAAAAAATGAAAAAGCTAAGAAAACAAGAGAAAACACATATTAGTGACAGCAGACAGAGGCTGGTAGGCAACTGAAGTTTCACACACACTGAATTCATCAACAGCTCCTGAAGTGTTGTATTTTTTCATTATTATTTCGACTACTTCTCCAGTCCAAAGTGCTAATATGCTAAACAGATCGTTATTTTTTAGAATCAGTTTCCCCAAACATGCAACATATAAAAACAGTACTTTCATTCATGTATTTTAGGTAGAAAACCAACATGTAGGATTATCAAAGCACAGTACAAGCACTGTACACTGACAAACCTCCATTTCATCTTCAGTGCAGACACCTCCATGAATACCAGACATATATGTCAAGAAGGTGTAGTAACTCCCAGGTTCATAGGAAGAAAATATTGTATGACAACATAAGGTGAATCTAGGCAAATATTGAAAAAAAAAATACACCTAACTGGAACTTCAGTCAAATACTGACTGGTGTTATAATGACTGAAGATTATGTACAGTATCCTAATTAGCACTAACAATTAATTTGTCAAGGATGAACATCACAGTGCTGTTTCTAAATATCTGGCATCTTAAATACAGTCATTTCTCTGTCATAAAAGTCCCAGTCCCTTTTCATAAACTATTTAAAATAAAATTACAAGTATCAAATCTTTGTTTCTTAGTTACTTATTTACTTGCTCATTCAAAGAACACTGCAGTGATTCAGGAGCCATTTCTAAACGCAAAATGTCCTCAGCTCTTGCTGACTTTGTTTCCTCATTTAGTTTTGAAACTCTAAAAGTTTTAAAATACTGTCTTAAAAATACAAAGAAGCAAATATAGTAACTTACACTTTCTACATGCCTAAAATATATCTGGAAAGGTTGTAATTCAATAGGAAATCCTCGTAACATTGCAGTAAAACTGATTCCAGTAGAGCTTTAGGGCCAGTCCTCATTGGCATGTATAAAATTTGCACCTAGACAGTAAATCCTCATTGGCAATGAACTAAATGTTTGGGGGGTTAATTTCTTTGTTTTGTTGGGGTTTTTGTTTGTTTTTACTAGCCTGTGTAAACACAATTATCCACCTTCCATTTCCACTGCGGTACAGAGGACTAACTTTACAAATTTTGAACTCTTACGTTGAGGTGGATGACACTGAAAATAATTAAGGAATTGTTCAGTTCCGCAATTGTTAATCTATTTTGCCTGAATACCAATTTCAGCAGTCAAACATTGCATGTAATTAAAAACAAAACAAAACAATTTATTAAAATAAACTTATTTAAATTATGTGTGTATTATTTAAATAATGTGTAAATAGGTTTAATTTTGCTTTTCTTTCAACCCAAGTCCTCACTAAAATACTGGGTTTTTTCTCTTTTGATATTTTTTAAGAAACAGAGAGTTTAATGCAGCTGTGGTCTTTTGTCAGTCCTGAATAGCTATCACTGTCTTGTTAAAGATGCTTTAGAATACATCTTACCAAGATAAAAGCAGTTCAGAGACCGGACAATATTATCTTGCTCAAACAACTATGTGAAGATTTAAGTCTTTTGTGCAGTCAGATTAATCCCTGTCACTAGCTTCCAACACATGCTGATCAATGCTTTCTTTCATTTTTGTTTATTTTGCAGAGTGCATATTTAAAGAACTACTTATTGATTGACTTTAGTCCATTTCTTAGACACCTTTGTTCATTTTTTTATATCCCTTAAACCTTTTTTTATATATTGGACTCCATCATTTTGTGTCTCCAATATCTTAAAATATAATCAGTTAAGCATTTTTCCATTCTCTAATCTTCCACACTCGCTTTTTTAAAAACACCCCACCTCCTTCCTGATAGAAATGTAATCTGTCTCTCTCTGTAAACTTTAAAGGTCTCCTCTTTGTTGCATTGATTTAACCTCACTATTGCTCTAAACATGTATATCACAGCTGAGATCCTCTCTAGCCAAGGTGTACTGAAAAGGGCCTTTAAATAAGGCAGAAAGGTACAGCCAAGTACTGCAAAGCACTTTTGCTCTTACAGAACAGAAAGCTGTAGAAATTCAATGTGCAGAAAAGAGAAGAACTGAAAATTCCTTCTCCATAGTTGAAGATAGACATCAATGCATGCATACTTGTATTTATATATTGAAAGAAACTTCTCAAGGTAATCCAAAGTATAACAGAAGGTATAGCAAGTCTCTCTTTATTCACATATATTCACACACTTCTGGTGAAGTAAATCACCTTCATTATATTCTCTTGAACGAAATACTCTAGAGAGAGGCTTCCACATTTAATGAACAGCCAAGAAAATGTTTCAGCTAAAAATCAAAATATAAACTGCCATGGATATTAATGGAAAATCCAGATGAGGAGTTAAGACTACAGAAAATGTATTCCACCAAGCATTCAAATTACACAAAATATTTAACCTCTGCCAAGACAAAATAACATACTAAAATCTTTAGATGCAGACTATTTTGTTAAATAAATATTACGGAAAGAAAGATCTTTCCAGAACATAAAGCCTGTTGAAAGTCTGGGTTCCCATACACAAGTCCCCATTCACTGTGTATGCTGTTACATGTCTAGCCCATTTTCATTTATACTATTGATTCTTTTGTATTTTCTTTCCTGCAACAAAATTGTCTCTCTCCTTTCACGTCTCTCACATCACCCCACTGAACATAAACTTCTCATGCCTTTAATTCCCCTTTTTCTAAGCTTATCTCACACATTTGCTACCATTATGAAACACAAAATGATCACTGGTGATCCATGAAAATAAAGTTTCTTCCAGCATTCACATCACAGTCAAATTTCAACTGTCTGTTACTAAAAAAAGTACTTTCTTTTTTCCCCATGCAAAAACTAAGCCTTGCAGGTGCGGCAAAGTGGGTGCTGTCATCTCCACTGTAATCTCACAGCTACACACTTTTAAAATCTCCCTTCATTCCCTGCCTGTGCATTTTCTGATACATTTCTTAGCATGCTGTCTTGTATTGGAATGTTCTGCAGAGCCAGAACCTTGCTACTGAGGTGACCCTCAATAGTATCATTTGCTACTCACACTCCTATTGCTGTCCTCTATTCTCAAAGTCCCATGTACAACAACAGAGAAGGACTACATGGAAACCCCATGCACAAAATCAAGATTTCTAAAAAAGTATGTATTCCCATAAGATAAAAGGCAAGAGAGTAGTGAACACATTTCTCAATATACTTTTTATGTGTAATTTATATGTGACAAGTGCTGAACTATATACAGCATTCTAAATTTAATTCATGAGGAGAATAAAAAAAGCCTGCATGTTCCACAAAATCTGTTATTGCCTGAGCATCAGACTTCCAACTCTCCCAAGAGTTTGCTCTGTTCTATCACTTGCAAAAGCCTACCACAGATTCACTGCCATATGCTGCTGTAGCTTGTGCTAAGGCAGAACGATTTAACAGTTGAAATGCTACAAGCCACAGTTCACAAATTTCTTCTTTGACCTTGGGTAAGTCAAGACCCTTGTTTTTACTGTAACCATGAGGATAATATTGCCTCTTCCATTTTAGTGTTTAACATGATAAAATTTAACATAAACTTATTAACCTCTAAAGGAGTTAAGTCTATGCCAATACATGAAATAGATAAACCTGCCCTAGATAAACCTGTTCCAACACCTTTACGAACATACGCATTACTTCACATAAAATACCATGTTTTATTCTAATTCTCAGCTACCTTTACTAGACCCTGAAGTTTTTGTTCTTAAACTTTCACCTTTCTGGGTAGAATTTCCATTTTAAAAGGGCTTCAAAACACTTAGGTTCACAAATTAGGAGTGGAAGTTTGTATCTGCTATCGTCTACAAAAAAGGACAGAGTCGAGGTTAATTGCACATATTCACATTTCAAACTGGAATCAGAGCAAGCTGACTTCTCCTGGCAAAAGTTCATAAAGCATTTCAGTGTTTTGATAGCGATTCTGTCTCGGGAAGAACTGCTCGATGATTCTGATTGTAACAAAGATTAACAAAATACAATTTCTTCTACTTGTGGAACATCCAGAGTAGAAGGATCTTAATGAGAGCACAGTACAGTAGATCTAGCCCATTATATATTATAATTGCATGATATTATATATTGTTTAACTATTGGTATTTAACCCTACTGAGAAGGAAGGGATGAATGTTCAATCTGTTTAATTGACCTGTTTTGAGTACTTGATTCTACAATATTCATGCTGCATTAGCACTACTTTTGCATAGAATATTCAGGATCTCACTCTCTCTGCTTACTGACAATCACAGCTCCAAGTACCTCCAGTTTCTACTGCAGGTCCAAGAGATGCAAATTCAACCCCTGAAATGAGATCTTTCACCATCAGACCACTCCTGGTGACAGGATTCTACTAAAGTCAGCAGGCAAGGAGGGAATGCAAGATGCTGATAATTTAGTCTGTACAGTTCCAGCTACCTTTGTGTTCACAGCACTGTTGACCATTTTCATATAACAGTTTTGAAACTGTTTGAAATTTAGGTAAGAAAATCCACATAACTGTAATACATTACAAAGCCTGAACACTACCTACTGGCCGTCTGTTAAACAAAGAAACTGGCAACATTTTCTGCACTGAACAGAAAAAAGCTTCTAGTCTTTCATGGATACACAAAGAGGTTCAAAGCATAAATCACAAAAGCTTAAATATTGGAAAATATTACAAATATAGAGCCATTTTTTTCAGTAAATAACATTACTTCCAGAAGGATTTAGTTTGAGGTTTTTTTCAGTAGTTATGATTCCATGTATAGCCTTGCAGGCTATGAATTATTTTTCAGGTCCTAGAGACCTCTCATACCATAGGTTTCTCACACAGTATTTTTCCCTTGTTCGCTCTCTGAAAAGAGTGTGTAAGCTCCACAGATCTGTATGAGAGTCTTAAGCGTGTGTGGGGGAAATAGTACACTACCTTGCTCCAGAATGATGACTCACCCTTTTACCTATCTTAATTTTTTGGCTCCTCCTTGGCACACCTCTTCATCTTCCCTTCTATGTTCCTTTCTTTATCTTATTTTTTTATTGTAAACTTTATAACTAAGCACAGTTCTGCACTTTAAAAATGTCTTTGATATAATCTTTTTTTTTCCCCCACTATCAGCATGAAAACTCTTCCAAAATGAAACTCCCGTTAAATATTCATTCTTCTTGTAATATGACCTTCTATTTATGCAAAGTCCATGCTCAGATGAGCTTTCCAGGTCTCCTGAGGCCCTGGTTAGCCATACTTTGTGCTGGCAAATGGAGGAAGCAGAGAGAAGGACATTTAGATGCAAGTTTCCTGCATGAGTTATTGTAGAATCTATCACGGTTTCTTAAGATATATACACATATATAGGGAATAATCCAAAGACCAAGTGCAATATGCATTGGATTAGTTACATTATCACTGCACTTTTTGTTTAATATGCAACGCCATAAAGACAGTTTCTGAGAGGTTTATTATCCATATTATTATCCATAAAAATATTATGGATTTACAAAGCAACAGCATTCTTTAATTCTGCCTTAGTAATTCCATAGCTGATGAGAGCTGTTATCCCTAAGAACGGCTAACATTTAATATAATAATCTTAATTTCCCAGCTGATATTTTATTTAAACTCAGAGCTTGGATTGCTAGTATCAACAAAGCCTTGTCACTGAAATTTCTCCCACAGGTGAGGCTTATATATTCTATATCTTGCTCACTTGCTAGTATTGAACATTCCACTCAAATCTCGAGCTAACATGAACCCTGCCAAACTCTATCTGACAGTTATTGTTGATGGCTACATTGCCAGGAGCTCACAGTAAGTCAAATAATATTTTAATTTAGTGCCATCTCTGTTTTGACTGCTGCTGTTTTAACCAAGGTGCTTTTATAGATTTTTTTGTTTTTTTTTTTTTAAAACATGGTGGAGCAGTGACAAGAAAACCATAGAAAATGACTGTTAATAACTTGAAATTTTTTTTTGCTTTTCTTCTTCATACACTGAAACAGAAACGTGGTGTTCTACCTGGGAAGGCTCTGGAGGGTAAGGGCACAGAGGATAGGGCCAAGGGCTCAGTCAGCTGTGGAAAGATGTGACAAGGGACACTGTATTGCTACTGAAGTATGACTGTTTCTGAACAAGACTCTGCAGGCACAAGACTACATATTTATGCATTACCTTATTTTTGTTCCAAGCACCAACTCCTTGACCTGGCTTCTCCTCAAAAGTCAGTGACTTAAGGGGGTGTTTCCTAGTTCCTGTAATCGATCGGGATTTTGGAGGGAGGTGCCACGCCTCAGATTCCATTTGGGGGAGTGGTCTGGGACCTCAGTGGGTGGACCGCATCCCTTGGTGGGCGGACCCTGGACATCTAGGGGGTGGATCGCGACACCAGGGATGGATATGACAACGAGGAGATTGCCAGAGGGAGCCAGAGAAGTGTCCTTCACAGAGCGTTATGTCAATCTCTGTTCCTCTTGAAGCCATCTCCACTCAAAGCTCCCAGATTTTCGGAGGATTAAGGGACTGTATACTTGTGTGTCCATTACTTTTTCTGTTGTCTTTCCCTACCTACTCCATAAGCCAGTGGAAATTGGAATCAGAGATCTGGTTTGGAGTGCGCTGTCCCGCACCTCTACAGTTGCACTGGCATCCCCCTCACGTTGTCACAAAATATTCCCATCACAGCCAGTGCATGTTCGCCCACCATAATGGCCACAACACTCAAGTCTAGGCTGGATAAATGATCAAAGAGAAAATCAGACTATGTTGGCAGAGAGAGGAGAGTAAATATGGTGACTGTAAGCAGCTATACTCCTCCTTTAATCCTACAGAGGCTTTTTGCCAACATGAGGGATAATGCGTCCAGTTGTTCATACTGAGCAATGGCAGATGCTTAAAGTCTACTAATGTAAGTAGCAGTGTTAAGACACAATTAAGCCCTTAGCCCACAAAATGCCTAGCAGAGTGCTCCCTGTGCTCACCCATGTTGAAAGATCTGCTTCCTGTATTTGGCAGTGGCTCCAGGTAGGCAGCAAGCTGCCAAAACCAAGCTGCTTGAGTGCCAACTTGTACATGTATGCTACTGTTGGGACTGCCACAGTGCAAGCCTTAACACATTCCTTTGCTTCAGAAGGATTGAAGAAGGGGAGTAAAATCTTTAGCAACTGACATGTTGCATGACATCAATAATACATCCTAATTGTGCTCCTTGTTAAAAGTTCTTCAAGTAGTTGAGAATACTGTTTTACTTATTCTTCTAACTCCTCATCCTAGCCTCCTGACAGATACATACAGAAAGCTATGTATATTCCAATCTCTATATATTAATATATTTAGTTGAGTTTTAAACACATCTGCAAACTGTAGCTCAAAGGGATGCAAACACAAGCTTAAAGGTGAACACGAACATAAACATATACATTTTTTACTAACAGACTTTAAAATTTCAAAATCCCTTACATATGCTGTTTTTCTTCTGAAGTGAAGCATACAGTGTCAGAAAAAATCCATGAATGTGCCACTTCAAAAAGATATGCAGTTATCCAAAACCATACAATGCAATTTAACTTCTCATAATCTATAGAAGAAATTAAATTCAGCAATAGCAAAAGTATTTTCAGAATGACACATGAAATGAGTTGAAAAGTGACTTAAAAAAAAATTAAAAACATTATCTCTGACCCTGAGAAGGTTATTTAGAAAACAGAGCCAGTTTTGCATGGCAGGAGGACAAGAGAAAACAGTATTTGAAACAAAAGAGTTTCCACTGGCTACAAGGAAAAACTTCTCCCCATGCAGACAGCTGTGTGGTGGCCCAGGCTGCCCAGCAAGTCTATGTAGTGTCCATCCATGGAGGTTTTTTGGCACCCCGCTGCTGAGGTCCCTCCAAACCTGAATTATTTTATGAAAGCTAAATGAAAGGGAGCAGCTTGACACAGTTGCTGTGTGGCAAGCTGAAGGACATATTACACCAATGTCAAACATTTTCAAGTGAAGCCTGCCGGGCTGTACCAGTAATAAAGATTTCTACACAGAGGGCCTGGGGGGTGTCACAAGCCAGGAGCTGTCGTACATGACATGATGTTGGTTGCACAGTGCAGCTTTTCATGTGCTTTGTAAACATCTCTGATCATGATTTTAATAAAAAAAATTAAAATGAAAATACTATGCCAGAAGTAAGCACTACCTCTGGTTCATCACAATATTTTAGCATACAGCTCGCTTTGCCAAGCAGCCGCGGCAAAGTGTTTTCTGACTCATGCTTCATACGACAGCCCTTTCTGTAACCCTCAGCTTCATGTCTTTTAAAAATATTTACTTATTTTCTGTGGCAGTCATGATGGACAGCTTATGAGTATAGGGTCAAATGGATGCTGTGCCTTGAACAAACATTGCCAAAACATCACAGCTCTGAGCATGACTTAATGAAAAGAATAAGTAGACTTGGAGAGGCTGAACAGAACAACCCAAACAAAGGCAGCTGAATAGCATGCAGTAACTTGGCCTACTTGGGCCTGCCTGTGACCCTCTTTTCTGCTCAGGCGAAACACATTTTGAAGAGCTCAGACAGTGCTGAGCAACCGAGGGCAGGCTGACAGGGAGGCAGGAGGGAACAGCTGCTGCATTGCCATGGCATGAAAGTGAAAGGTGAAAGAACACAAAAGAATAGATGGCAGAACACAGTGCCACTTATGATCCGAATGCTGTGGAAGAAGTGTGAGAGTTCATGGAGAAGACTTTATGACCGCAACTGAAATTCCACACAAAAAGGCTTCCTCGCTAGCTGACTTGCTGCCTGTGGCTCTAAGTCATTGTTTTCTCTCCTACATTTGAAGTTACTCATGTTTTAAAATTATATGTCTTCATATTTCCTAGCAGCTTTAAATAGTTATGATTAATGCTCCTGTCATTAATTCCGGAAAAATCCAGTTTGCAATATTATCAAGAAAGCAGCTAGGTAAAATCTCTGCACATCTTAATGTCTTTGAAATTTTCCTTTGCTGTCAAGGGTTGCTAAGCCAAGAAAAATGCATTGCCTTTCCACATTGCTCTTCATACATCCTCTTTGACAACTCCTATCTGTTTTGCTTTTCTGAGCAGGACTAGAGAGATTCCTTCAGATAATCCTCATCATCTTAATGGTATATATCTTATACTTACTCTAAGAAAAAATTGGAAGACATACATTTCATTAAGTTGTGAACATATTGCCATCATCAATTTCAGTTTTCACAGTATTGTTAGAGAATGCAGAGATGGTATCCAAAACGGTAGTTATGAATGAAGAGAAATTAAATAAATTGCCATTAAAAAGGTAAAGGCTTACAGCTTCCTCAGTTGCTAACAATAAAGAAGAAACCAAATCTCATTTTAGATGTCTTTGCCTTTGAAACAGTTTCGTTTATATATATGTAGCAAGCATATAAATATATAAGTTTATACTATATTAATAGCTGGGAGCTAGTTTCAAGAACCCGCCAGACTGACATTCTTCAACCCCCAACTATTCTCACTTGCAGTTTTTATTAAGTCTTTCCATGTATTTCCACTCATTTGTGAGTAGGAAACACCTAAGCAATATTTTGGATGGATTCATCTGAGAAATCCACCTGCTGGGACTCTTGTGCAGAGTAGAGCAAGAGTCGCTAGGAATTATGGGATTGATTCTGGTCTACTTTGCAACATGCAAGAAAATGCCACTGAAAAGACTCATACTGGTGTAAACCCAGGATGTGCGTGACCTGCCATTACTATATATTGGCTGGAACAAGCTCTGTCACTCAGATGTGAGCTTTCCTTTTATATTTTGCCTCAAATGGTTCTTATTGAACAAAAAAATCCATTTCCAGGTAGTCTTAACTGGCAAATGGAACATCACACATTCCAATAATGCAGAACCAGACTTTATAAAATACAGATAAGAGAATCAACTACCAGCTACGTGTCCCTATTAAGCAAAGCCTTCATTGATCATACCTTTATCAGGTAATGCCAGATATTGTCCCATTAAGAATATTTTCACAGAAGCAACTGCAATATTTGAAGCAAGCAGATCTTTTCCAAGGCAAGGGCTTTTTGAATCCTCTGACAAGATATTCTGAATGGATTTAGAAATGATGACCAGAATGCTCCCTGAATATATTGCGTATTTACACTCACTTGTTTCCTGCTCCTTGTTTTACTGCTAGCCAGTCTCATAATGAAATTCCATACTGAGACATTTTGTTGTTTTTTTTTTTTTAAACCTCTTGACAAAAACAATATTGTATTCTAGGTGTTCAAAAAATCAGCCTAAATTTCCATAACTATATGAGCCAAACTATGTCCTGCAGAGTACCGCAACATTGCAATGATTTCTGACCTGCTATGTGAATTTATACTGAGAATCGTAACTGACATCTCCATCAAATATTTTTGATGCCTTCAAATTCATTGAGTCATTGCGGTCATATATGAGATGTTGAACTTCAGTAAGTGACTGTGTCAAAGTGTATATTTTTGCATCAGTGAATTCACAAGCATAAGCCAGTCAATGGGAAATAATTTAGGGGTAACTTTTGTACTTGCAGTACGTTTGTAGCTTGCTATCAGGTTTATCAGATTTTTATATGAAGACTAGTAACTTTTAGTCTATAAACACTACAGAAACAATCCAGTCTTTGAAACATAATGGTATTAACAAAGTTCAGTCTATACAATCATCCTCAGCTATATCCAGTTCAAATTCAAATACTTTAGAAGCCAAACTTTCTCTCTAGCAGGCTCCTAAATTGAAACACATCAGTACAAATCACCTTATACATTAGCCTCTTAATGTGTAATGAAAAAGTTGCTGTTCTGCAAAAATAGTTTTGGAAGTTAAACTCTTTCAAACTCTGGAAAATTAGAAAATGTAAAAAAATGTACTTCAAATAATAATATAAATATTTGTATTTTTATAAATCTATTAAGTAAGAGCTGGTTACATATTATTTTACAGTTGAAAAAAAATATTTAAAAATGCTGTCAAATACTCACTGCAAGTACCAATGAAATAATATACCAAATCAGTAGGAAACTTCCCATCTACTTGAAACAGTTTTTTTTAATTACTTGTACATTGCTAGTAATGTAATTGATTTAACATGTTAAAACTATTTGTGATAACCAAGACCTGTTTATAGTAACCAAGGCCAAATAACTGAAAAAAGCAACAGTAATTATTTGTAGGAGTATAATTATATGAAACTGTCCCCTTTCATTCAAAAAAGTCTGTAAAAAGGATAGAGAGAAGCTATTTGCCAATTCTTCTCACTGAAGTCCTACTCAGAGAAAAAAATCAATGTTCTAAACAATGGAGAAAGACAGGGGGTTTTTTGTTTGGTTTATTTTTGCGTGGGTACGTTTTGTTTTGTTTTCAGAAGAGTCCTTGAGTTTTATTCTTCAGATAAAACAAACTGCAGTGGCTGTCATTTCACTATCAGTCAGAGAAGAACCACAATGCAGAAGTAGAAAAGGAACACTGCAGATGCTTTTGAAAGAATTTATCTGCAAAATTCATTTACAAAACTTTGTAAAGAACATCCAATATCACAAAGATATGTGAAACACTCTTCAGATGTAAGGGCAAAATTTACCCTGGATCAAAGCCCATTCTTCTACTTTTTGGGTGTTGGCTCACTATCAGGAAACTCTTCCAGAGTGTCTGGGAAAGGAAATAGAACAGCAAAATCATCCTCCCAAATCAGCTGAAAATGAGCATGTTTTAAAAGTCTGTAAGTTCTGCTGAATGCTATTGCTACCTTAATTATGTTGTTTAAGTTCTTGTAGTCTGTGTTGCAATTACATACACATGCAAGGAATTTCCTCAAAGCTTCCTCAACAGTTAAAGAAAATTCAAATCTTGGTAATTAATCTTTAATATGAAATGGGTTAAAATTAATAGAATAAATTTGTGGTTGGCAAGGTACAAGTGATATAAAGTCCTCTCCTACAAATAATGGAGCAGAAACATCTGAGATAAAGATCTCAAGGTTTAAATTCCTATCTAGAGGCATTTGGTTTTGTTGGTTTGGTTTTTTTAAAATTACAATTCCAGAGCCCATGAACAAAAAATTTCAAATAACCAGTTAAGAGATGCATGCAAGCATTCCTCTGATTTAGAGAATTAGCTAGCATTGGGATGAAATGATTAAAGACAAAGAGGAAGGGTTTGAAGAAAATGAGAAGACTTGCTTTCTCAGAGCTTTCGTCACACATATTGGTCACTTCTCATGATCCTGAAATACAACAGATCTTTCTGCTTGCATGTTTGTAAATTCAGTAATTGTGCAGCTATCAATGAAGAGAGGTCGAATAATATGTGGATGACATATATGATATGGACGTAGGTTAGCTTATCTCCAAGAGACTGGAGCTACAGAATACTGAGCTAAACACCAGGGGTTTTCCAATAGGTGTTAATAGTTTCTTATACATATATTTTTATATGTATATATATACACACACACGCAGAGAAGCCTCTCTGTCAGTCTTTCTCAAGTGCTCTTGTTCCACTGCACTAAATCTGCTTTGGCATTATGACTCCATGACTAATAATTTGACCAAGTTTAGGTGACTGAAGCAAGAACCCACGCTGAAAGCTCACCCCTAGTACTATCAAAACAAGTAGCATGTTCCATGAGAAAGTCAATACTCCAAAAACCCACTGATTTTTTCAGTGGAACAAAGTCTTTCACTGCAAGTCTTCTTTTGCATGTTCGGTGAACTAATCTCATAAAGTATTTTCTTCTAGAGGGAATTTTTCATTATCTTAGTTGAGTGAAGGCAGTCTGAAGAACTTTTATAATTTAAAAATCATAATGTTAGTTGAAGTGTAGGTTGGCTTCTCTTTCCTGCTCTTCCTGACAGAAAAATCATACATGGTTCTTTTAAACAAATCACACATGTAAATCACATATCTCTGTGAAACAAAATATATCATATTTCCATGGCAAAAAAAGTTTCCTAGCTATACCTAGCACAATGTTTCATATACTTTTTTGGCATAGTACTACTGTTTGAGACCTAGCTCATAAACTCTGTGAAATATATGAATAGACTGTATTTTAAGTGAAAACCTGTAGCACTGCCTTACAAGTGGTAATTTGACAAAGCAAAAGAAGCAAAGAGTATTTATTGTAGCATCATATTTAATAGGCTATGATTACATCATTATATTGCTTAGACTTATTGTATGAGGAGCTCAAACAGCAGCAAATTTATGAAACATTTTCTTATAACATGTTGGAATACAAATCTGCCTAAAAAAAAATCCTCTAGTGTCTTAATGCAAAAGCAGCCATTTCTCACTTTACCACCCTGTACTAGGGAATAATAAAGAAAATAAACTATTTTACTCATTTTCTAAATTCTTACTTTTTCCCACCTGCCATTCTTCCTGACATTTCCAGCGCTACCTGGAAAGCCTCTTGGGTTTAGCAGAAACAAAATAAAGGATGATGCCATAAATCTCTCTGCAGAAAAAAACAGCCCTTTCTTTTTCTAAACTCTAAAACATTGACTTTCTGACTAGTTCATGCACATATGTAAATGCATGCATTGGTACAACATGGTACCCTAATGCATCTTACTCCATTTGGTTAACATTCACACAGTTCAACCCATTATAATGAATTTATTATATAGATTTTTTTTTTTACTTTTCTATTTCTGGCAGAACAACAAGAATTCTACCTATTAGGCCACAAAGACACTGCTTTTAAGGGAAACATTTAATAAATCTCTTAGTTGAATCTCTGTACATTTCTCTTTAATCTAAACCTCTGATTTCTGTGTAATAATCTATTGTCCTTTATAAAAAACAAACAAACAAACAAAAAACCTGCAATGGCTTCTGATATAAGAAGTTGATTCTAAAGCTTTCAGAAATCATTATCTATTTAGATTCCTATTTAAGAATTCAATTAAATATTTTTTCCTTCGTTTGCAACAAAGCTAAATCATTTTGACAGAAAAGACATCTCAGGACACAAGCTTGCAAGAGCTAAGAATTTAACATGGCCCAGAAATGTTTTTAGGAGTTTAGCATTTGCTTTATTTACTATCACAAATAGTATGATAGTAAATAATAAATTTTTTTAATGATATATTTTTATTCTGTATCAATTTTTTTGCCCTAAAGCAACCATTTTATATTATGATTCTGGTGAGAAATTCTAGTGGCTGAAGAACTCTGTAATCTCATAAGACTCTTTAAAGACAAGAAACCATCTGCTCCTCCCTAATAGGCACAAACTAGTCTTTTCATATCACAAAACTAGAGATTATAGAGACATCCAGCAATGCAAAAAAATGCAATAAATTTTTATTTAAACTTCATGAAATACATGGCTTTTTATGTATTCCGAAATACTCAAATATGAAATGAAGCAAAAGCCTTTTTATGTTAATCAAATAGCCCAATGTCAGCAATAGCTCTGTTTAGCAGCTCATCGAAGCTGCAATGAAGGAAGTGGAAAAACTTTTGTCTGAATAATTCCAATCCTAATAAATTTTACATCCTCAGCGAAATTCTACCCCATTAAACTCTCTCTACTGAAACATGTCAAGTCTATGGGAAGCTATAAATAGCACCATTAAATAATTTTTTAATATATATGTGTATATTTAACTATAGTGCCTAAGCACTGCTCACTGGACCACAGAATAGTCTCACATCCTCAAAAAAAAAATTCCTATCCAGAGAAAAACAGAGCATTGAAAGAAACATTTTAGAAATTTACGGCCATGTGACATACGAGATGTTATGAAGAAAATTATTTTTTAGCTGAAACAGTAGCAAGTCTTATCAGCTAAGAAAATCTAGAGCTATTTACGTGAACTGCCAAGGGAGGAGAACCTTAGCCAAATTCTACACTAGGGACATTAGGTTTTGTTGCTATTTCTGTGACATTAACACATCGATCACAACTTTTTTCACTAATGAGCAGTAATTACCACTAATGAGCAAGTGAAGCTATTTGTGAGATGCAGATAATCAATTTACTTGGTTCACCATGCAAAGCAATGTACCATGCAAAGCAATGCATGATAAACTACTTGGTTTATATTGAATAGCTTTTCCTTCTATTAATTAAAAAGAATAAAATAAAAGAGCCCTCAATACCAACCTGTATACTAATTGAAGAGACAGAGTAAAAATTGAGTTAATGTATTTTACTGAAAATTATACTTTAGGTATATTTAGAGACACTTGCTATCTCATATCCTAATTATTTTAAACTTAACAGTTACTGCACTCTGTTCTGGCAAGATGTGTATCTCCTGTTTGTTTTTTTTTTTTTTTTTAATGCAAATGCTCTTTCAAAATTGGGTATTAATTTATATGACCTTTTCAATATTTTTTGAAGAGCACGTTGATTAAAATTTTCTCTAAATATTTTACTAAAGAGAGAAGTGAATTAGCTTCAGTTGTATTAATCCTGTTCTGTTTTCCCTGTGAATATCTACTGCTTGCCTGCACAAACAATCTTCTAGAACTGCAAGTATTTGAAGTAAATTTTGGTTTTGTTTAAGTATCTGAGACATATATCTCATATTGTATGTAACATAACATGATAAACACCGTTTCCCAAAAACAAAGCAGAAAGATTCTGCAGGATCCCTTCTAGGAAGCTGAAAAGCAACTGAGTGAACCACAGAAAACCCTTTCTTTGAAGAGGACCCCACATTCCCAGGGTTTGTGGATACTTAAAAGGAAGCGGTGCCCATATACATCCCTGTGACTAACAAGGAAATTAGTTAGAAGGCATCTGTTCTGCTACGTATCTGCTTTTCTCCCATCTACTGTCTTCTTTGGCACAGATGTAAAATCCACTGTCTCAATGTCTTCTCCTGTAATAGCTTTCCATATCTGACAAGTGCAAGACTTGGTTTACTCGCCACACATGTGATGTGATTAACAGCACATGAGAATTTTCTCCGTATAGCATCCCAGAGCTAAATGCTACTCCCTTTGACACCAGGGCATGTGTCCTACCAGTGATTCCCATCATGATGCTGCTACTCCATCTGAATAAAGTTAGGAGGGACTCAGCTGGCAAGAAGAGAAATTTCAGTTCATAATTTAGGGAGCACGTTTTTATACTGAGGATTTCAGTACTTAAGACATTATTCAGTTAAGTTTAGTTAAGATGTCATTCTGACAGCATGGCTAGTGGTATCCAATCAACCCAGTTCAGATATTTCAAACAGAAATCACTGATTTTTTTCTAAGAGCTAAGTAGTTCTAAGAGTGGTAATACAACAGAGGAAGCAAGGATTTGAGATTAAAAAGAGAAAACACACGCAAAAAGGTAATTACGTTCCATGAAATGTTTGCTCAATTGTTGTTAATATTAGGAGGAATTTGGACATAGGAAACACCAATCACAGCCAGGATTAACTCTTCAACTGAACGGCAGATGCTCATACCTCTGACATGGCAAAACGACAAGCTAAACAGTAAATAAAACCCATGCACTCTCTGGTTTATGGTACTTTTCAGTACTCCTGGCAGCTAGAAGGATCTATGTTAATGCTCGCAGTAACATGCTTGATAAAGATCACAACAAGGTTTGAAGCTCTGTGGAAGGAACAGTGGCAAGAGTTAAAAAGCTAGAACTAGTATTTATATAAGTTCTTGTACCAAGCTCAGAAACTGTATTTTCAGTAAAAAATTGTAATGCAAACAGCCTACCTCTTCTCCCCAGAAAAAAAGATCTCAAACTTCACTCAAGGCTTCAGAATTAGTACTTTTTAGCTATTAAAAAATGGTATGCCCAATTCTGGTGAATTTGGCCCAAATAGTTAAGATGAGATTTTTCCAAAGAGCCTAATGAATGCTTCAGCTGCATTTTTATTTAAATTAAGTGGCTAATTTATGTTGTGCTGCTTTGTTAACTGCTGCTGATGGGCAGGCATAGCAGTGTGGATGCAGAATGGCCCTAACAGATTTTGCATGACATAATTATTCAGCAGTAAATGAGGCTGGGGACAGACAAATACTGCTTTCACTTACACCTATACAAGTGCCTGGCATGGGCGATTTTAGTAAACACTGAGATGGTAGCTCCCAGAGTGATTATTGGTAATATGTGGTTATGAATGGCAACACTCAAACCAAAGAAGCTCTGTTTAGCAGAAGAAACTCCAAATTCTGCTAATAGCCTTTTTAAAAATGACATATCTATTTCCTTTCAAATAATTAAATCCTCTCAAATGTTCACTTCTTCCTTCACAAAGCAAAGTATTCTTCTTACTCTTCGCAAGAGTAAATAAAAGTGCCCTGACTGTCTGTGTCAAAGCCACTGAGTATTTTCACTGACACACTGTTCCCAGTTATGGCTCAGACTCTTCCACGCTGAATAAAAAGAATAAGTGATAGGAAATAAAATATGCCAGTAAACTGCAGGTACTATTCTTGTTCCTGGTTGATCAGATGAAGAGATTCCTATGTAAAAATAACAAACGTGAGAGGAAAATATTGCACCCCTGCTATTACCAGATCAGTCCTGATCTTTTATTTTACTTTGAGGTTGAGAAAAACATATATCTGTATGTTTGCAGTGTCAAAAACACATCCTCTGAATAGCACCTAACAATTTCCACAAGAAACTCTCTGGAGCATTAAACATAGTTGTATTGTGCTTAACGGCCTGGACTCTCACTCTGTCTCCTACACACTACTTAAAAAAACAGTTACAAAGAACTAAAACATTTGAGAAAAATACTAAATAAATTAGTCCCTCCACCTCAAGCTCGACAGACTATTTGCTGGGATGTACTTTGCATAGATAGGGCTTCAAGTTCATAGAAATCTGACGAAGATAAAAGGTTTTGATAACCTTCAAAGCTCTACTCTATCACTGAAAAATGAAAGTTTCCCCCATAGGTCTCCAATGGATTAGCAGCTTCGTTGTGTGCAAGCCTTCCCCATGGCTTTTCATTATATTTCATAGTAACTTAAGCCTTTTCCTAATAAAAAGACAATGCCAAGGGTGAGATTATGAAATACTCCAAAGTTAAGTTGATAACGGTTTAATTAAATGTTGCTCACTAGCAACATTTCTGGCATGACTCAGACAGTAAAAGGGAAAAATGAATGCTGTAATTGCTTCTTTTGCTGCCTTTTCACAATTTTCTGAGATGCTCTTCCCATGGCTTTGCCTTTCAGATCATGCTGCAGAAGATCTGGTTTACATGACACCATTACTCCATTCAGTTTTACGCTGAGCATGAAGGGTTCATTTTGACTCTGGGTTTGGTACGGAGCAGGCTCTGCATGATCTGATTTTGTCTGCTGTTTTTTAACTAAAACAAGAGGAACAGGTCCTCAAAGGGTGTAAGTGAGCATAGCTCTGTTGAAGCGAGTATTTACCAAGACTTCCCCCAGTGTCAATAGCACAATCTTCCTATTAAATTCAAGTTGTACTTTCTATAGTGATGCACATCTCTCTACCGAAAAGGTTCATGACACTTTTTATAAGCAAGATCTATCCACTCAATAAAGACACTTAATAAATGCACACTCCTTTTCCATATTTGTTTCTTTAAATGTCACTTCACTCCTTCATGCTGCAAGCACTGCACAGTTTGTGCTGTATGCACCACATAGCATGCTTTCATCCCACAAGTTGCCTGTGATGGATAAGCACATAAATGGTTTCCTAATATCCCTTCTATTATAACTTCTTCTACAGGATTATTTTCCTTATACGCTATATTCTTTCCATATGTAAAACAACTTCTCATTCAATGTCAGCTTGGAAACTTTACTTGGATAAGTAGTTTGGGGTCAGTGCTTGATCACCTGCTGTTGTTGGAACTGGCACTGGTGACATGCTCCAAAACGTGCATAACATCAACTATTCTCTGCTGAAGACATGGAGAGGAGTCATTAAGTTTACATTTCCCCTTAAAACTAGACTGCTCTTATGGCTTTGAATGACATAACACAAAGGTTTGTATGTTTAAAACCTATACAGACTTCTAGTAGATATTCAGAATAATTATCCATTAATGAAATGAAATAAATAATGATGATATACTTAGATTGTGTTGAAACTGTAGTACAAGGGGGTGTGTAAGAGTTTTATCTGAGCAAACTGGAAATCTAAACAAAATTATTCATAATATCACAGAAATAAGCAAATAAAGCATAAATAAGCAAAATTTTTGAGTTCATTTTCAAGGACAGAAATTCCTATAAAAATATGCACAAGAAATACTATCACATAAAAAGCAAAATTAATTAAATTCCAATATGAAACTTGGCACTGGTACATTTACTATGTAATGTACAAAGCCATGAACTGCTCTGAATAAGACACTCCTCTCTCACCTACAGAACAGCCAGAAAAAGTGCTCCTCATGTTTGCAAAACCATGGACTTGCAGAAGTAGTTCAATGTACAATAGGTCACCATCCGCACTAGAAGAACCTTCATTTGTCACTCAGTCTTTCATGTAAAGGCATGTTTTATTGATGTTTTTCCCCAGATCAACACTGCTTTTCTGACTCAGAAGCAGACTGGCTGTAACACTTAATGAATCTTTTCCTCAGCAAAACTCACGTCTTCACTTTTGCCACAAGAGTTTTCATTCCCAGACTTTGCTTTTAAGGTAATAACTTTTCCCTTACACCAAGAGAATCACAACATTTCACAGAATCACTGCTGCCTTTTCCAGCTGAGTGCACTGCCCTCTAACCAAGACTGAAGTGGTTTCTCCTTGGTTTCTTGAAGAGGCGCTGGATGTCCCCCTCTGTTTTTAACTTTACCTTTCCTGCCTTCATCAGCTTCTGTCTTAATCAATTTGGTGTACAAACATAGGTCAACAGGAGGGATTACAGTATTTTACAACCTTGATTCATCATGCTCCATGCTGAGCAAACAACCTTGGGAAGTAATCCAGCAGATGACAGTGTTTTTCAGACACTACTTGTCTCCTCCCTAAAAAGCCGCAATTTAGCAGTAGGTGCAGAAAGGCACAGCAGCAAAGAGAAGGGCTCAGACATATCATACACAGTATTTTGGATGACAGAACATTACTACTTCAATGTATTCATAACAAATGCTTTTGAAAACATCAAGCATAACACTAACAGTGTAAAATAAATGCAATTTGCATATTTTATAAAGATACTCCTGCAGTGTTGGACACAGCTTCCATTGTTTCTTTATCCCTACCTAAGAGAAACTAGGCAGATATCGGGGGATATACAGTCATAAAGGAGCAATTGGTGCATATGACCTATCAGACAATTATGGAGATGTGTTATGCTGAGCCAAAAAGTATCTATCAGCAGTTTCACAAAAAGGCTGGCAGCTCTACCTGTGAGTGCTGAAGCCACAACGACCATTAAAATTGCACGTGTACCTACCCTCAGAGGTACATGTGAACATACCTTGGTGCGTGTGGCAAGTGGATAAGCAGTTCAGCTACTCAGCACAGCACTTATGCTTCTTTAGGGTGGTGGAAGATTCCAAGTACAGCTGCCAAAGCAGCTCTTACACCACAGACTATGTGTGGCGAGAGCTGCATCAGGCAGGTGGAAGCCAGAAAACTAAGGGCAGGATAGGAGTATAAAAAGGCACCCCAAAAAGCAGGTGGGTACTGTTATTAGGTAACTGGAAACCCTTAATAAAGTCCTCTAAAAAGGCATCCCTATATCAGTAGTTTGTCTTCACATCAGCCTCCTCCACCTGTAGAGAAGGAAATAAATTTTAAGTTATGGTTATCACACCATGGCCAAACCTCACAGGCAGTGGAAGGATTTGACTTTCTCCGGTAATGGACTATGTATGACTGGTTCATCTTGGGAGCTGAGATCTTCTAACTCAATGACATTAAAATAATGAACTGCATAGCCCTTACCAGTGTGGTACTTTAGATTTTTAGAGTAATAACAAACTTGTTAAATAAGGATGAGTAAATTATATGTATTAAATTTTATCAGTAAGAAACCATTTTCCTTTGTAATATTTCCTAGTAGTAAATGACATGAATGGTTCCTTTCTACTTTCTGTTCAGAGAAGACAAACAAGAAGTAGAGCATCCACAACATGATTGTCTAAATTAATAGCATTCTTCAGGGAAGGAAAATGTACTTTCATAAATTGCTATAATTGTGCTTGGACAAAATGTGATGCATCATTGGATGATGCACGATTACATCAGTAGGTTAGATTAGAGGGATTTTTCTGTGTGTTTGTAATACAAATCAAAAAGAGTAACTTTGATTTAATGTGTGTGTACATGCTTTAGCAAAAATGGAAGTCAGCACAGGACTTGTCAGTGTTGGGTTAATGCTTGGACTTGATGATTTTAAAGGTCTTTTCCAATCTAGGCAATTCTGTGACAAGAAAATAGAAAACTAAAAAAGATTCCAGAACATAGAAGAGGAAACTATACACTAGCTAGCTGTTTTAGGTATTTCCAGAGACAAAAAAAAATTGTGAGTTCTGTAATTTTCCACTAATGACTCTATTTCATTTTACTTGAGTTGTACTTTAGTCCATGAAACTTTTGATATTAGAACTGATTCCTCTGAGATTTTCTGTCAGGAATTAAGCTTTGTTTCATCTAATATAGTCATGTATTTATACACGTAGCCAATTAAAAAATTTTAATAAGATACAGGTGCATTTGCAGGTCATACATTTCAATCCCCTGTCTCTCGCCACATGCAGTGATAAAATATGTGAATTTCAGGTTACACAAACAAATCACAACTACATTACTTCTTGGAAATTATTCTTATTAGAAGTGTAAATTAGAATCTATTCTACCTGGGATACAAAACCATGTCTTTTATTTTTTTTTTAATCACTTGTATTAATTGCAGAGACAATTCAGTCAACTTGTAAATGAGAGCACATGTTATCTGAAATGACTTTTGTTCACTAACTATACAAACAGTTTCAAATCAGTTTGCAACCATGCATTTTATCATACTGCAGAACAGAAATCTCACATTTATATCCAGGAACACAGCAGGACCAAATTCTTCAAAAAGAGATCGATCTCTTCCTGGTTAAGAAACCAGGCAAGAAAGTAAAGAAAGTAAAACTGCAGTCAAAATTCGTTATCTGTTTCTTGCCAATACTCTTTCAATGAATTCATGCCTGCCTCCAATTCTGCTTCTGTTCTTGACAGTGCTACTGGACCAGCTCACCTTTTCATTAAACCTAAATGGAAACAGAGGCTGCTAGCTGGCAGCCTGCTGCTGTGCAGGGCATTAGTCTGGCCTTTGACATATCGGTCTGTGCTATTCCCATCTAAATGGGACCGGGCAGAGGAGACCAAAGGTGACATCAAATATTTCTAACAAACTGCAGGACAAACTTTTTAAGAAACCCACCAAGCCTAGCATAGAATTATAGTCCTTAAAAGCATAAAATATTACCTTTGGTTTCCAAAATGGAAAGATCTTCTATGATTAGTTTTTTTTGGGTGGTTAACTAAAAAAGCTTACACAGTCGCATTCAGACCACATAGTGAATAAAAGATCATAATGTATGATCACTTGCTGAAAAATAACATTAATGAAGATGACTACTACGCTTTTACTTTCAAGCTAAATGACAGGAAAAAAAATTCAACTTATATAACACAGAAAGGGACAAAGAAGAAGAAAACCTGTATTATTTTCTGCTTTTTAACTTCCTATTAAGGGGAAAATACTTTAAAAAAAAAAACAACTATCAAAATATTTCACAGCATTCTCTTGAATTTAAATTTCCAATCTGCAAAACTGTTTCCCTTTAAGCAGCTGGAATAGACTTCATAAGTTTTTTATCCTCCATTTACAAAAGCCAATTCTTCATATTTACTTCCACAACACATTCTTACTAAGAATATCTCAAAATAATAATTAGTTTGACACTGGTTTAAACTATAAGTGCTCAAGACTATCTAGATCACATAACCTATAACATAATTCCTCTCTATATATTTTGTTGAGAAAATGCGGAAGAAATTCATCTGTACCAGTTGATAATAATACGGAAGCTACCTTGGAAGAGCCAGGCCATGGCAATGTTTACAAAGCCTGTGGCACAGGAAAAAGAAATCCAAGTGATCCTGTGACCATTCAACACAGCGTTTAACCTTGAAGACACAGAAATAACAGAAATCCACGATGATTTGTAGAACTTAAGAAAAAAAATCAAAACAAATCATGAGCCTCACAGCAGGGTTAATATATACATATAATTGCATTGTCGGGAGGACAGCAAAAACACCACAAAAGATCTCTGATTAAAACAAAAGCCTTTACAGAAATGCATTATACTTATAGAAAGAATTGAGTTATGTTTAGAATGGAATTGCTACATAATATATGCCTTACAATTAAAAAAATAAAAAAAAAAAGAAAAAAAGAGAAAGAAAAAAAGCTAAAATGATCAGGAAATAAAACCTTGTCACAAAAGGCTGCTCAAAAGCCCATACCTTATTTAGAGAATCTATCAGTCTACATTACTTCCAAATGTAAATATCATAGATTAAGGTAAGAACAGTACTGGAAAATTAATTATGGTATCCTGTCATGTCTCAGCTCTACCACTGAAGAACTAGATTAGTACCAGCAAATCACTGCTTTAGAAAAATGCTGTGTTGCAATCTGTTGTATTATTGTGATGTAAAATTTGGGAAGTAACATCACGGAAGGCATCATCATTCATTTCTAAACACTTGCAATTTTATTTTTATTTTTACACATCTCTCAATAAGTGTAAAATCCAATTTTAGGACATGTACATTTGCTCATGCATTGATGGGACACTTATACACAGCATTGTGAAAACTTAGTATTTATTTTGTAAATTTTATTTTAGTTTGATCTAGACACTACTTCTTGAGAACTAAATTTTTCTTCCACACTTACTACTTGCAGTTAAATGCACTATTAACAAAAAAATCTCATTCAATCATGTGTCACAAATATAAAGACATCCTCCTACTATAGTGTGTTTTTGGTAATTGATTTGAGCTAGTATTTATGGGTACTCCGTAAAGCTGCATTACCCTTTTCATTTCAGCAGTGGAATGCTGAGTTACCCACCTCCTCTGTTAGAAAAGCCAGAGATTACACCACCATCTTGAACACAAACAAGACAGCAAATGGTATCAATGAGTATGTGTAATATGAAGGCATTCCTGGGGCTGTTAAGTAATAGCAATGCAGAATGGCAGAGTGATCACAGATAAAGTCATCTTAGGGTATTTTAGAAGTCAAGATTTGTGTCTGCCATATTTAAATACATATGAGTTACTATCATTTGATCTTCCAGCCTATTTCACTTGTACCAGCAATATCTCAACTTATAGCTGGTATGCACTCTTATCTCAGGTTAAAACCAAGTATGTTCACTTTCATCAGCATTTGTATGTTTTCATAAGCATATCTGTGCAACATAACCCAGCATCTTCCAATACTCAAAGTCCTATCAGCACCTAGAAGGCCAGGTTACATCCTGTTGTCTTACCCAACTTGACACACTTTCTTTTATTTATAAACAGTCTTGTGTTTATTTGTTAGTCAGAGCATACATCCACACCCCTTGTTTTGTTTGGGAAGTGACTAGCACTTCTCAGTGCTATCAGAACTACATAATGAAATAATAATCATAATTAATAATCAAGCTGCCTTTTAATAGACATCTTACTTTATGAAAAGCATTCTAAAAAGAAGTTTGGGCAATGTATAAAATTATGTAGGAAAGGAAAAGTTGTCCCTAAAGGGATATCATTAGTCTTTTCTTCCTTTTACTGATAGTGTTGTTATAGAAACCCCAGAAAAAAAAGAATATTCTATTAACTTCGCTTGGATTTATTAAGTTCCTTGTCCACTGCCACCATTCACCATAATAATGGAATAGGTGCATCTCAGTCTAGAAGAATTGTGCCATAAAACATCTTATGCAAAACATTTTAACAATACTACAGTCATATTTGCTATGTAACTATTCACTAAAACACAAAGATAAGATACAAAAGTAGAAATACGATCTAAAAAGGCATTTTAAGTATTTTAAAAGTTATTAAAATTCTCTTAAAGTTCATAAATTTGGGATATACAATATAATTAATAAATTTAAATATAGACAATGTTAGAAATGAAACAGCATAAGAGCAATCAAAAAAGAACCTATCACTGATTTTGAGCACTGATGCATGAGTCAATCCTGTTAATCCACCTTTCATGATTACACTCCTGATTCAGACTATTGCAAAAGCATATGCCTATCAAGAAAAGCACTTACAGAGTGTGTGTTAGCTTCAAGCTAGGCCTGTGCTTTAAATATATTTTTTGCAAGCTTATTTTGATGGAAGTCTCTGATGTTTACAGCTCTTTCACTAAGGCTCTTTGAAGATGAGACTGCATTGAAGCTGTTTCAAACAGTTTCTAATTCTGTTGTGCTAGACCCAAAAGATCTTTAACGAATATGGATAAACTGATGGTGAATCCTGCTATTTCTGGTACTCCTATGACTGAGTTCTGTTAAATGGTCTTGCATCAGGAGTCACAGCAGATTATACACCATACTTCCATAAACTGACTGTCAAGACTGCTAAACTGTTTTGCTCATCCTTGTGACCAACACTTGCAGTTCATTCAAGTTTTTTGCCTAAATACAGAATTTAATGTGAAATCCAGCACTAGGTGCATTCTCTATATTGGAAACCTGTACTGCATGAGCAAAGATGTCCAAAATATATAAACTTCTGATGTTTTCAGTTATGATGATCTAACCTAAGACAATGTCCTGCAGCTCAGTAATTATAGAACCCATTTTTCCATAAAGCTGATAAAATGTTATACTGTAAATCTGGATAATTACAAAGCCCCAGAGGGAGCTTTACTTTACAATTATATCACCTACTTTCTCTAGTAGGAAAATGACAGAAATAAATGAGGACTAGTAAAGTTTTGACAGGACAAGAAAGGAAGGACTATCAAAACTAAGATTAAATACTTTTTTACCTACTGAAAGGTCAACATTCTAAATAAGCAGAGAATTGAGTATCAATAAGCAGTTATTTATCTGAAATCTAAAGTATCAAGCAGTAGAAAAATATATAATATCAGAATATTTCTAAAGAAATAAAGTAAAATGAGACATCTTAACTAGATAGAAGGAAAATCTTCTACCATTAGGACAGTCAAGCATTGGAACAGATTGTCTAGAGAAGTTGTGCAGTCCCTGTTTTTTAACGACTAAGCTGGATAAAGCCCTGAGCAGGCTGGCAGCACCTGAGTGGACCCTGCTTTGAGCATCAGATTAGACTAGAGACCTTCAGGTCTTCAGGTTCCACCCTTAATTATTCATTGGTTCTGTGACTTCCATTCTTCAAATACCTTTTAAGTAAGCAGGAAAACTCACAGGCACACCAACTAACGTTCTAGAGGACAGAAGTTTCAGACAAGTGGGGAATAGAATTAAAAAAAATATACATAAGGAAGCAAAACAGGTGGCATAAAGCAAAAGAAAACAGGATTTTTTTTTAGGTACCACCTCTTTAAATTAAGTAACATATAATAGCTAGCAAATAATACACTATAGATTAGGAACCGCTTCAAACATAAAGCACAGGGAGGTTAGTGCATGAAGGACAGAGATAGCAAAGAGGAAAGAGATACTCTTTTACTTATTTTAACAAGTATGTAGCTCCTTGCACTGTACCGCTCCTCACAAATAACTAAAGGACAGTTGGGACCTTGAAGATAAATACAAGGTTGGCAAAGAGAACTCTGAAAAACCTGAAGGCTAGCATTTATTATTGAATTACAAAACAGAGTTTAGGGTCTAGCATAAAAGAATTAAAATAAGAAGTTCTGAATAATAGATGCAGGTGTTCATATATGGACTTATGAATAATTCAGAAAATTTAACATTACAGACTTTTGGTAAGAAAAAAAAGATAACATCAACAGCAGAAGTAATAGTGATACCAAAATAATCAGGGAATAAGATGTCTGCAAACAGAGTTGTGCCAAACAATGGAAAATAAAAGGGAAAAAACCTGAAGTAAATAGCTAGGAAGTTACTCTCTCATGAACAGTGACACAAGAGTAATGACAGTGAGGCAAAGACTCCTTTGAACAGCAGAAGACTTTGCAAGCAGTCCTATCAGCACAGCTGTGCTATCAACACAAGCAATATTTTTTAGAACACCAAGAACAAAATAATGAAGGATAAAATGAAGACATCAAAGAGACTGAGCAAACAATAAAGATGACAAAGGGATAAATGAAATGATTGATGGTACACACTTTGATACCATACAGAATAAGAAGTACAGAATGGGAGAAAACAGTAATCTTACGTCATGGGATGTATTTATAAGAGGGTAATTCCAAGACAAGTGAATCATATACCGGTATTTTCATGAATTTTTATTAGTGTACTTTATTGAGAGACGAAACTCCACAAATTAAATCAAAGTTTTAAATTCATAAAAGGATTGGAGAAACTAAGCATATTTTCGGGAGCAGAGAATGGGCTTCTTAAAAGGTGAACTGTTTCCACACCACATTGATCACAGTACCAAAAAGGGGAAAAGATTATGTCCCCATTTTTTTCTGCACAAGTGAGATGGTAAACTAGCACCATTAGAATCCAGGAACACAAGCTAGACATGCAGTAAGGTATCTGGAGCACATTTCAATCCTAAATTCACAAGGCATTTGTCACAATAACAGTTATAGCTGTAAACTTAAAGGCAATTCTGAATTTTCTTTGTACAAGGACTGTTTGATCCTCACTGCACATGAATGAGGAGACTGAACAGGATGATTACTGAACTGATTCATGGCCTACAGACGCTAACATCAATTCATAAAGGTATTGAGGCAATGAAACAATAAACATACCCGATACATGAATACTACCAAGTCCTAAAGTAAATAAAAAAAACCTACAAATGACTTGCAAGCCAACAGCATTACATTGATCATCCCTTGAGCAGAACAGCACCTGCCATAAAAGTTGAATAAAGCAACACTGATAACAAAACATGCATTTTAGTTCCCTTTCAGATGTCCTCTATCAACACCAATTGCATCATAGGCAATTAAGAAACCTTAGTCTAATACTGAGAAGTAAGATATCGCCCTTCCAGTGTAGTTCTTTCAAATCACTAGTCATATGTGGCAAACCATTCACAATTAATAGCATTTCCATTTCTTTGTTGAAGATTTCTTAAGATAATATAGTCTTATTAGAGCAAAACCTTGAGCAAAACCTGTAGCTTAAAATAAGTAATCTTGGAAAAAACACATGAATAGGTATTTAAATTCAAATAAACAGCATAACTTAAGAAAAGTACATCTACCTTTTATCTTCATTTCATCCCTAACTGAATAAATTAATTTCAAATGTCTTGGATTGTTTCTATAGGATTTTTATAGGAATCACTCACCTTTTCCCACTAATGGTTAGCCATCTTATTTCAAGACAGGATTCACTACTAATTGAAAGAATTAGATGCTCTAGTACTATCTTACCTTGAAAACAAACTCTCCATCAGGCAAGCGGAAATTTAAAAGCACAACAGAGATATTTACAGGAAAAAAAAAAAATACTGAAATAACACATTTACTTGTTTTGGTGATTTTCTCTTCAGCATTCATTAAACAGTTAACTGAGGACACTTTCTTTTTCTTGTCTTAAGCACATTACCCAAAGTACAGAAGCATAAAGAAACTTCATGCAGCAAAATTAGCAGAAGTCACAGTGCTGTTCTCACTGAGGCAAGTTATTAATTTTAATTTAATAAAGTCTTATATTTTTATGGTACACATTTTAACAATGTACTACATGCAACTTTTTATAGCTCAACAGTTGTAAAGGTCCACCATGTAAGTCCATTGTAATGTACAAAATTTCCAGACAGCTGGCTTTATATTCAGTGCACAGACTCAAAGAAAAATGTGGTACGAAAGGCATCTAAACTGTCCTCATCAGAAGCACATTGTCCTTATCCTGAAAACAAATCTAAATTAGTTGAATGAGACTAACGAGCACAGTGTAAAATAAATACAGAAAATAAAGTAGCTGGTATTTTTTCATTAATTTCCCATGCAAGTGTATATTATAGTGATAAACACATATTTTTTGTTTTTCCACAGCTGATTAACTGTATTAAAACTGCTTTATTAATTTTCTGAGCATTCATATTTTATGAGTTGGGCAAGTTAATGCATGTTTCAACTCCCATTGTTCAAAGTCTGTATCACTTCTGGATATAGTAGGGGACATATACTTATAAATGAGTAAACTTTCGGTGTGTGCATGCCCTGCTCTCCACTAAAGCTAAACAGACCATTTGTGATACAACCGATTCAGTTACTCTTGTAAACAGGAACACACACTTGAACAGAGTAACTTACATGGATCAGTAAATTTATGAAGAGGAAAGTCTGCAGGGGTATAGAAAAAAAGAAAAGAATTAGGTGAGTACAAAAGAGAAAAGGTAGGGAGAAGAAGAATGAAATTCAAGAGAGGGAAGGAAGATACTCCCTAGCTTTAAACAGTTACACAGAATTACTTATACATGCCAGGTTCCGTAAGCACTGTTGAGGGATTTATTTCATTTTCAGTTTTAGATGATTTGGAGATGACCAGGAAAACGACAAGATCACTTCATATGTGAGTCCAGTCACGTACTTGATCTTGATGTCAAGCTCTACAGATCATATTAGAAATAATATATCCATGTGGTTTATTCAGAAATCACAAGCAAGACTAAAATAACTACATTCAACCCTGCAATTCTCAAAAGCTGCAGAAAACTCACATTCTGAAAATACCCTAAGTCTTTGTAGGCATCAATTTTAAATATTCTTGGCTTGCAGAGAGATCCTTGAGTCTTTACAGTCTTCTTACTGAAGAACTTGGTGCTTATCCCATGCCATGGCAGACTAGCAAGAAAGCTGCAAGTGTAGCCGGCCATGGCAAATGATGGAGGTAAGGCTTAGGCAGGGCAGCATTCAGCTCTGCAGTATGGAAGTTTGTCAGTCCATTTAACTCCATGTTCCTTTCATGACTTAAAAGCTTATACTTTGGGGCACTTAAGGTCATTATTTCAATGATGGAAACAACTTACAGTCCTAGTCTTTTACAACAATGTGTGGGAAACTACTAATAGAAGTATTAATGCTCTTAATTGCTAATAATCTGCTTTTCTCTCACTTCTGTCTCCTCTACAAACTGCTTGGTGTAATTAATTTTGTCTAGCTCCTCTCTACCTGTTACTTTGAGTAGACTTTTTAAAATCTGACTGTTAAATAGTGAAGACCCTACATTGTTTCAGTATTGAAGGTCTTAGCAGAAGAACTTCTTCTGCCAAGAACTTCAATACTGTCACATTTCATGCTCCTCCGTTACCAGGTTATTATTCTATATTTCCATTTTTATTTTCCTATTTGAATGCAAAATTACCAAGGGAGCTGAAAGAATAACCATAGAATAATACTATATTATAATAAAGTTTACTTGCTAATGTATGTGTGGAGTAGTACACAACATAAAAATAAAAAAGGATCACATTAATTCATATGAAAATTACTAGGTGATTGATGCAACAAATATAACCCCAGTGACTAAACTACATGAACACGATCCAAATGGTGTTTGAAAATTCTGAATCCATACTAAACAAAAATACCTCTTGGCAATCAATTTTACCATTCAAAGATGAAAAGTCAGCACTGGTAAACAAAAAAGCTTGTCTGTCATCTACATGAAGCAGTTTTCAATTCTGTGATTATTTAAACTGCTGCTAAGAACTGAGCATACAAGAACAATACATGTACACACTAATACACACTACTTGTTTATTCCCCCTCCTTTTCTGCTGCTCAGGCTTGTTTTCTAGATAACTGTTGGGCTGTCTATTCAGAAGCAAAGACTGATACTCTAGGTTACTGGACAAATGGTGTTTTCTGGCACAAACAGGTGAATTTTGAAATGGGGATAAAGTGATGCTGATGGAGGCAGGAAATGGGATCATGAGACAATTTTTAATTATCAGAAAAATAAGTTTATTAAAAGCAATCTGCCAGAGTAGGAATAATATGCCTGCACTTCTCCACGTCAATATTCTACAGCCCCTGCAAAAGAAAAGAAAAGGAAGCACATGAAAAAATAATATAGTGCTCTACAAAGCTTGCTGTCAATTTTTCCACACTGCTTACCCTTCTCCTTCGCTTCCAGCAGTTACTGGCAGGACACTGTCTCTACTCATTCTAGGCACAGAAGACACAGAAAGATTTAGTTCACTGTCAGAAACATCAATTTTTCTATACAACTGTAATATACATTACAAGCACAGCACTGTCATGGAACATTTATTGTGATACTTACTTTCTGCTTTCTGAATCCTTGCATCATTTACTGAATGAGACTTGACATCTACATAACACCTCCAAGCAGGAAGAGAACAAAGTAACACTGATTCACTGTGGCTGTGTAAAAATGGCACAGCTTGGGCATTTGGAGCCTCTTCTCCTGTAGCAAGATAACTTCAGTAAACAACCTTCTAATAAAAAACCCGCCACCCTATTAGCCTAACAATGGATTCCAAGTTCTCATGGGCATGTCCAGATTATACCTACTACTTTGAAGCCTCCTCCCAGGTCCTCTCTCACCTGGAAATATAAAGTCTCAGTGGAAAACCTTCTGGCAGTTGTCTCTACCATCACCTTTGGCAGGCAGATCTTGCCTTTGTCCTTCTAGGCTTGTTTCAGTAGCATACAATATATAAAAGTCATCGTGTACATATTTTTACATCTGGTTAAACTGCAACTGAGCCCAAACAGGGCCAAGCGTACAATCACAACATTGCAAGTCACCTAATTGCATTAGCATACCCTTGTGGGGTCAGTTTTAACAACTCCTCAAGATCAGTTAAGCATTTAGCTAAATACCACATTCAACATTCAGGTTATGAGACTGACTGTGTATAAGGTCACATTTAAATACACAATGTCGGTTCAGTGTTGGTGCCACCCAATTACCTGTATTTAATGATAAAAACTGTTTACCTCTGAGGTGCACCAGCCATGCAGGAACCTAGGGCACATGCCTTAATCTCAAACCAGAATGTACGCATACATAGAGACGTAATACAGCAAAGCCCCTCTCTCTGCAGATGAGATGCTGTGTCCTAAGTTGAAATCCAGCCTGGATCGCATATCCTTTCTCCTCAAGGTGACAATACAGGATTAATGTTTTTGAAACCAGCACCATGCAGAAGAGCTTTGTACCTGGCACTAGGAGTTACATGGAAGCTTACCTGGACACTTGTACACAATACCCATTTTTAAGGCTTCACAAATTCTCTTTTCTAATCCACAGGTAACACTTTGACCTTATGAGTATCACCTGATCAGCACGTGGTATCATAAGGATACACAACACACATTCACATTGGAAGTGACAGACTAAAGGTTATACACAGCATTACCAATGACGTGTACCCACTTAAACAGACTGATATCTGCTTAATGCAACTAGTGCTTCTTCCCAACCCAGCTCGCAGCAAAACATAGAAACCCAGATCAATTCTGCCATTCTAAAACTGTCAATAAACCATGTTATCTGTTTTTTTTTTTTAGCTTCCCTAAGTTTCATCAGAATTGATTCATTGTTTCAAGTTAGAAAAAGCAGAAGAAACCAAACACAGAGTAAGGTCACCAAAGTAAGTTACATATATTAACATTATTTTATCAGTTTTATCCACACAGTTCACAGCATTACTAATTTGATAAACCATTATAGGCAATTGTTATCACACAAATTAACCACATGGTAATTCTTAAGTCTTGCCTTTTAAAAATAATGCAAGTTAGTCCAACTCAATTAATTGTCAATACAGGAAATGCAAATAAATTGGGAAAAGTGACATACCAAGAAAAGCACACATGGTGGCACTGAACCAAGATGGCAGCTAGGTCGCAAAACATCTAGGGATAAATCTCTCCCGCCCACTAAACCAAAATCAAACCACATCCCCAAAACTGAGCCAAGATGTTGTAAGGGAGCCTGCAGCATGTTCACCAGATGCACGTTGACTTTCATTTATGAGATACGTTTTCCTAAACAGGTACAACCACTGGCAGAGTTTCATCCAGCCCCTGAAGAACCTCTGCTTCACCCACTATTCTTATAGCTGGTGTTCATGTCTCTTTTCTCCAGAGGTGGTAAATTACGACTTCTCTGCTAAAAGAATCTTGTGGCCAGTGCTGAAGATCTAAAGCCATTTCATGCCTCAGGATACAACTGTTATTTTGCAGCATACTTAAAAAGGACTGGTATTTCACAAAGCAAACAGAAAGACAAGGTCCCAAGAGCAAAGCCTTTACTAAATTTGAAAAAGTAAAATCAGAAGGTAATCAAAAGTTGGAGCAGGATGAAGAAGAAAGAGATTCAAGGAGTGATGACAACAATGGTAGTCAACATTACGAGTATTAAGGCCTACCAGAATAGCCCCTCTCAGTTTTTCAGGAATTTACTGAAGGAGTACAGATGATATATTTTAAATGCTTACAATTAATAGCAATATAATTAGTAGACAGATATGCTTTGATAGTACTGGGGGACGATTGTGATGAGAATCTCTAATACAAGGTTTCATGTAAACAGAAGCATACAAATAGTCAGTGTCTATTACCAGAAAAAGATCTACCTGGTTTATACTTTATGAAAAGAATACAGGGAAAACGGAACTTTATTTTTTAAAGCATACGCCCTTCAGAACACGTACATTCTTTATTCTCGTAGTTGAATATTCATCCTCTCTTCCAGTGAGGACAGGAGTGTTACAGGATTTTGTAACATATAAGTGCTGCTAAATGGTAGCTAAGGCTAGGACCATCCATGCAAACACTTGTTATTTATTTTTATTGTCTGTTCACTGCTACAAGACATTGAGTTTCAGATGACACCAGTTGCACATTTTGTGAAGCGTGCAGGAACTAATGAACTTTGCCTTTTTATTTCTTTGCAAACAGGAAAAATACTAAATCGCTGCAGTCTTGCTTATACTGCCCATGAGCAAAACCAGCTTTCGCTGTTTGGAAAGATCAAAATGCATTTGTCACAGTGCATGACACAAGGTCACAGAGTCAATTCAGTTAACTGGATCGTGTGTTCCTGGAGTCTTAGGCACACAACCGCCTTATCATAACGGGGAGGCAGTGAGAATCAGCATAGTGAAAATAAAACATGCAACATCTTCTCCAATATTAGCTGCTCAGAGTACAGGAAACTGCATACATTTCACATTGTAGTTGTTGCGGGAGATATATACATTTTAATAGGATCCCATTCTTGAGTTACTTCATTGCTCTGCTCAATTAAATGCTATTTAATGATTCACTACTTACAAGAGTTATTATATAACATTCAAACTCCATTGACTTCAGTGAAGCTTCTTCTGATTTTTCCAGAAAAGATAACTAGTTCTTTGGAAAAATATTGATTTCCTGTGTAAGGCCTAAGTATCAGCAAGTTAAAAGTAGCAACTAAATACAGCAACTGCTGTATTATTTTTGGAGTTCATACATGGGGAAATTCAGGTTATCGCATTATAATTGTTCACACCATTGATACAGGTTTAACTGCTAAGCAGCCTAGAGATGTGGACTATTACATGTAATGATTGTATTTCCATCAAAACTGTAGTGACCTGCCTGCTGCATTTTCTTAGGGCTCATTGTTTTCAACTCTATGCATTGCAAATTGCTGTTACAGAACAAAAGACAGAGATTTCGGATCATCAGATTAGGCAGTGTAGGTGTTTCTTCCGGTATTGTTGCAGGTTGTTCCAATACTCACTTACCTTCATGTTTCTTTCCTTAACACACCTTAACTCTACTTATTTGCAGTGTAACAAATGAGTAAAACTGACAACTCCTTGTCTCAGGCATTGACTCTTTGTCCAGAATAGTTATTTTCAAAGATCACTCCTAGGCTTTTGCATCTCCTTGTACATGGCAGTTAAAGCAGCAATTTCACTCTGCAGCTGGGACCCCATGCATGGGGTCAGTCTCCACAGCTCAGCTTTCAACTGCTACCTGTTGCACTGAAGTAACCTCATCAGCTATGTTGGCTATCAGAGATATTTGGCTTCATCATCAAATTTTCCATCAGACAAAAATAAACCATTCAGCCCTGAAGTGTGGTTAACCCCTTGGATCAAAAAATGACAGTAAGCTGTAGATACTCATATCCCCATGTTATCTATCTAATACTAACAATACATCACTTCGTTTTCTCGTTTTCTCATTGACAAATACAAACTTGCTGCCTCACACAAGCACTACCAACAGCCAGGATGCTTTCAATTGACATGAAATTGTTAATATAATGAGCAGATCTCCAGTTTGTAGGAACATTGTGATAATATTTACTTACCTTTGTGATGGAGATGTAAATAAAATTGCATGCATTATCGTTGATGAGACCCTGGGAACCATACAGACATGTGCATCAATCCAGACCAGATGCACTGCCCTCCTGCGTGAGCTGTACACTACTCTCCTGTGCACCGCTGTGCTCTCTCATGAGGAACAGGGGAGCACAGGCAAGGAGGCAGTGAAGTCCGCACCCTCTTGCAAGGAAGAAATTTTTTCTGTGTTACAAACTACTGAAAGATATTCTCCAGAGAGCTGAGGAATCTAAATGCAGAAAGCCTGACAAAAATTACTGTAACTGAAAATCTGAAGCACAAAGAGATTAAAGTACCTTGCCCAAAGCCTTTCCAGAAGATCGCATCAGAGATGGAAATTGAATCTAGCTCTCATGAGTGAGCATCAAACACAAGACTTTTTTTTTTTCTTTCTTTCTTCCTTCAGGTATTAGAAAGTGTAAGGCATTTCCTTATCACCAGAAATTTCATATGGCTTGGCCACACTGAATCACAATACTTAAATCCACATTTTTAAGGATATAATGTTCCTTGAACATATACTCGGCTTTCATTTAATTCAAGAGAAGCTGCATGTGCACCGTGTATACATCAGAACTGTACCTTAATTGTTACATTTGCAACATTTTAAAACAGATATGCCACAACAATATGCCTGTATTTATGTCTGGTATCCATACAAAGAAATAGACACTGCAAACCAGCAACAACATTAAAGTACCAAGTATTCATGTTTGGGAATGCATGAAATTGAATATTGTATGGAACGTAAACCTGACAAATATCAAAGGGAAAGGGCTGTGCAAACATGAGCGAGGTTAACACAACAGTCAGTGTGACAGAAACTGAATGCGTAACTCTTGTTCAATAAATCCTGCATGTGACAGCTAAGGATCTGGTAGGAAGTAGATTTCAACAGGTAATGGAAAAGCAACATACACAGCTTTTAACTACTGAGCTCTGGAACTGGTTGCCACTGGAGCTTGTGGGCAAAGACAGTACCAGCTGCTTCACAAAAGGATACACAATTTCATGAACAATAGGTCCCTAATAGGACAGTAAAGGACTGGGTAGGTATATACATTTCAATGATTTTTTAGAGTCCAGCAAAAAAAAAAAGAAAGACTACGCTCATCTACTTTCCTTGGTGAAAGTACACTAAGCCAGATGTGTAGTTAGTGTACATTCCATCTGTCCCCTGGGGCACCTCTACAAACAGATGTTCCCATCTACATGAGATTTTAGCTTTACCTGCCATGGAAGGAGTTCAACCTTCCCTGGGAATCCAAGCTTTCAACGAAAATTTCTGGAAGATTACAATAGAAATGGAATTCCCAAGGCAAATGAGCCCACAAATGCTATGAAAACATTAGAAAGAGCATTCCCTGGATCATGTACAAAGAAGGCTATTTGTTATTTTTCATAATTGGAAAATACTCTTCCCAATTATTTTCTACAGTACAGATGTAAACTCATGGGAGAGGCTTTGCATGAGTGGCCGTAATTTGATGAGTGTATTGTCACCTGATCTCTCTGTATACAGAGTAGGGATTTGTACTTTGCTATGTATGCAGTAATGATTCCATATGTGCTTACACTTCCTAAGCAATTCTTCAAAAAGATTGGAGGACGGTTTAAGAAGCACAAGCATTTAACTTTTGAATATGATTCTGGAACTGGCTTTTTTCTAGCCCACAGAAATCCACCTCAAGACTCATTCTAGACTGCTGTCATAATATTTTCAGGCTCAAGACGTAAGATTTCATTAATTTCTATACCATCAAGATCTGTTCCAATATTAAATAAGACAATCAGAACGCTACTCATATGAGAAGACTACTCTGAGCCAAGACTTCAGGGGTTGGCTTTATTTCAAGCCTTAAAGAAATGTCTAAAAAAAAAAAAAGAAAAAAAAAAGAGGAACTAAAATGCTCAAAATAAAGTAAAATAATTCAGCTTTGCCTCCTGGGTAACACTTTCCTGCTTCCTATGGAAAGGCTCACTTTAAGAATCCTATATATAGACCTTATTCTGTTTCTTCTATGAATATGCCTGTCCTTCAATTTATATGCCTCAAGACTGATGCTTACAATTTAAGCTAAGCAGTAAAACTGGGATATATGTAGAGCCTTTAAAGTAGACTTTTGCCAGTTGTCTCTGAAAACACTTGCACCAATTCCACTGGTACTTTCAAAGTTTCATATAAGGTGAAGTGAAATACTAAACTTCTGAAGATCACAGAACAGTTCTCTAGAGAGAGCTCTTCTATAGAGAGGAGACAGTTCTCTAGGTAAGCCACACAAGTCCAGAAGCAGTACAAAAAATATCCCTCAACTAGCTGGCTATCTTGTTGCTAATGCAGCCTGCCACACAGTTAATATTCATCACTATATTGGTTTAATGACAATTTATACTTGTCAACAAAAAGCCCATATCACCACTTACAATCACTAGGCTATCATATTTTTATTATTAAAATCTTTAAAAAAAGGAAAACTCAACATCAGGAAAGGAGACATTAAAACTAATTTTTAAATGATTTTGGTATGAATTTGCAAGCTTTTTATTTATAGTGCTTTCACACAGTATTAATAATATTTAATGGTTTATGCAAGCTGGTTTTACACAAAGGATGCACTAATCCACTAACTCTACTAAGGACAGAACTCGGCTTCCTTGACGAAATTACTTAAAGGCTGTGCAGATCACCAGCTGAGAGGTGAAGCAGTGACCTGTTAAGCCTATCATTGCATCAGGCTATGAATACATTACAGAGCAGCAACTGAGCCAATAGAACATCATCTTTTCCTTTCCAAAATTATAAGAAGCAATTATTCACTCATGCTTTAGTTTTTTCTTAGCCTGAAGTTAACTTATTTCACAGAATCCTAGGTGTTTATCTCTTTTCTTAAAAGTATTCCTTTGACTTGTCTGTTAAAAGGTAATAAAATGGTTCTTATTAAACCTTGTTACACTTAACAGAGAAATAAACACCAAATTCTGAAAAAAAAAAAAATTCTAATTTTAATTTTTCTTTACTTTACATGAAGACAGACAGAAAACTCTTTCCTAAAATCTCATTATTCCTATTATTCCTCAAACATCATGATATAGCCATACAATCTTTACAGTATGTTTCATTAACACCAATAAAATACCAATACACCATTATGTAGTTATTAAGACCCCTAGAAGTGGACAAGAGAAAAATGAAATCTTCATATAATTTCAAATGTAATCAGTAAATATAATAGGAGACCAATCCACTGATGGAGGTCACGTGAGTCTTCCCATTAACTTCCATGTGCTTTGGGATAGGGCATCAAGATACATATTAGCAAGTAAAAGGAAGAGAAATGAAAACTTACCCATGAATTCAATTCCTAAATGGTCTGCTATACCCAGGAAAGCATGTAAAAGAAAAAAGAAAGAAGAGATGGAAATGTTAGAAACAGATTAAAATTTAAATACCAGCTTTATCATCACTAGTAGCATTCAATACTCATACGGCAGAGCTGCAGAACACAACACACCAGGTCAGGGGCCCACTGGGTGGGTACAGGTCAAAAAGAAAAGCAGAACTCTGCCCTTCAAAGGGACAGGAATTCAAGGCACTGAGCTGTCACAGAAGGGAAGTATATTTGGGGGAGGACATGAACGCCTTTAGTCATTATATTTACATTCGACTGAAGTGCCTCAAGCCAGCTACCTACCAGAATTTCATTTTCTTTTCCTCCTGAATCTCAACATGCTAAGTGCTATCATTAGTTAGACAGGGTTCTTGCTTTCATTTTCTCTGACAGAGATCAAAACCTAAAGAGATGACTCAAAGGCTTTTACTAAGTTTTGCAGCTCTCACTACAGCACAGTGGCCAGATCTGCACCCAACATGATTGCATAACTGCTATCTGTTGTGTAACAGAAAATGGGACTTCAGGAAATAGTAGCCATGTTCCCTACATATTCTTCTGACTGATATAATGCAATAATTTCAAGGCATTCGGAACCGAAGCAAAAAATGTTAATGCTTATAAAATATTATTTAACATATGGAGTTCAAAACATTTCAGGACTGTTTTTTCACATGATAAATTATATATGAGATATATCATATCTTAGAGATATATCTCTGTCTCTTAGAGATATGATATATCTCTAAGAGACATGTTTTAGTGCAAAGTAGATTTAAATTTGTATAAAACACTTATTAACTTTAAGTCAGTAGGAAGGATGTTTAAGTTGATATGCAATGAAATAACAACAAACTCCATCCATCAGGGACAAGGCAACAGAAAAAATATTAACTGTCTTGCCACAGCTGAGCGTGTAAGGAGTAGTAGCTTCAAGTCCAAACTCAAACTGTCAAGGCCAGACATTTGGAAAGGCTGCAAAATGCAATTCTCTTCTACACTAGACTTGAAATATTTTGCTTTTCCATGCAAGGTAAGAATTTACATTATAAAGAACAAAGAACATTTTTTTTTCCTGAGGAAAATAAAAATTTCCCTTTAAAACATAATAAAAGCAAAATACTTCTATTTGTGTTTTTCTTCCTTTCAATTTATAGTCACATTTCCTTAATACAGCACCGATTAATACATGGTTTTTCCAAAGTTTCCAAGAGCACTGTGTGCAGAAATGAAGGCAGCAGGGAAAGAGCAGGAGGGTTACAAAAAAGACAGAGCAAAACTGATGTGTTGGCTTGTGCTCGGAGCTGGGAGCTGTGTGAAACACTCAGTCCCCTTAACTAATGTACTCCAACATCCAGAAGTCCACTTAAAAACTATACAGCAAAGTTAAAAGATACTTTTCCAACATGAACCAACAGTAATTTTAAATATTTATCGTACAAATTGTCAGCTCTGGTACCTGTGATGAGAATGTGCAATATTTGTGTTTCTGTTGAAAATGCTGGGATGATTCACCTTTTGCAACCTTTCAGTCTTTCCAGGAGAAGGCATTGAGCATCAGCCTGCTCAGTTCACTTAGCATACAGATCTATATAATAGTTGCTAAGTTCCGTATTTATCTTCATGCAGAAGACATAATACACATCTCAAAAGAAAAGAAGATAAGATGATGCTATGTGGTAAAAATATCTTATTAGCATGGTGTTAGGACAGGCACATTATGAAAGCCCAGTGACACTCAAATGGATTTCTTTTTGCTAAGAAATACATAACTCAAAACATAGATGGACTCAATAATTCAATACATATATGTATTACACGTTCAATCTTCTGATCTGTATTCTTGCATTCATGTACAAGCACGATGTACAAACACCCCTGGCACATTTGACACAGGGATGTAATTTTTATAAGAGTGTGAGATCAGAAATTTCAAAAGTGCATTCAACAGACTATATTCACAGAGATTTGTAACTTGGATTTTTTCCTCTTGATTTCTGTATCTGCGAAATCTGTGAATAGTATCTGCGTGCAATCCACACCTTGCATCCTTCTGTAAACTAAACCAAGACGCAGTCAACAACTGCTTACTTTAAAAAGTGATAACAGATCTGGTCTCCATGGAGCTAAGGATATTCACATATGAAATAAGATCATGCAATAGCATCTTTTGAAATCTGTGTAGAACAGTTGAAAAATCAATTCCTCTTTCCTAACTGTTCCCTACATTTTTTCCCCTTGCAGCCTGCAATATCCTTATTGAGTTCACCAACATGGTTAAAAGCCACTTTCTCAAACACTGCATACAAAATATACTTTTCCTTCAAAAAGATGGAAGAAAGTATCTTAACTCATCTTTGAGGGCTTTATATGTAAGTGAGAGTCAAGGGTATCTGAGGTCTTCCTGGGAAACATGTTCAACTGGAGAGGAGGCAATACTGCAGCTTGCCATTTCCAGCAGAGTGGCTGGACTCTCCCACAGGTAAAAGGGTCCAGAAACCTCTCTGCTGGAAACGTAGCAGCAAGATAGGTCCCCAGGGCTGCTTTCCCCTCCCTGCATTCAGCATATGCTAGCAGCAGGGAAAGGAGTCGTGGGGAGAAGTATGTGGAACAGGTTATGATCATCATTAGACTGCCTCTTGGTGACCAAGCACCAGTCCAGTGGTTACTCTCACCTGTGGTGAAAATAAATGATTTTGCAAACTCCAGTTTTGGAGATGGGTTTCCCCACTCTTTACAATGGCAAGAAACTCTCCCAGCAGGTCCATTTGAGAGACAGGCACTGCATCAAGAACTGCACAGCAGGGGCAATGGCAGGGAAAATGAGCTGTGGTGGTGACCTAAGACTGAACCAAACACAGAAAAAGTGAAGTATTGACCCCTGACATGCCACAGTATAACAAAGGGCTGTTAAATTGCTATACGGTTGTAATACATAAATGATAAATTGCCTGCAGAACACTCCCTTGGACACAGCGAGTGCAATGCCAAGTAATTCACCATCAAGCAATGCAGTTTCTTTAAGGACTCAGTTCAACAAAAATGTGTATGAGAGCTATTAATGTGCTGAAGCGTGGGTGCTGCTCCACAAGATGGGGTCATTAACCAAATAATGCAACTGCATTTTATTTTTGTTATTGTGATGTCTTCTTTCTTTCTTTCTGGTATTGTTATGTTCTTAGGAACTAATATATTACTTCAAACAGGAAGATTATTCAGTTTTATATTTTACTTTATGAATATTTCTGTATTTTGTTGTTGATGTAGGAAAAATACTGTGCCTTATGGTCCTTGCAGCATGTGAATTTGTTGCTAGTATTAAAGCCATTTTAATTTATACTTTATGAATACATACACACCTGGGAATACTTGATAACAAGCACAAGAGAACATAAATTCACACTCACTAATGGATAAATTTATTAGTGCTTCACAAAGGACATGCAGCCTTGTGTCTGAACTATGGTATGCAGGGGCTTTTTTCTTAGTCATATACATGGAGATTTTCCCCAGTTAAATAAAGGTTTCATTACCTCAGGTACATTCTAAGCAACAGTATGAACAGAAATATAAACTCAGTATGTAAATCTCACTGATTTATAGAAGAAAAATCTTGGACACAAAAATATTCATTGTAGACCACTAGAGACATTTTAATTTTGTCTAAGAATAGGTTGACTTTGGCATGAAGGAGACAGCTTCAGGAAATCAGTGCAATAGCCCAGTATTTTCCTCTGCAAACAAAATTTATAGGTTCCAATAAACTCACAAGATTTGTTAAATTGTCCTTGGTAGATTATTGTCTTGAATAGAAAATGCAACATGATAATATACTGCAAGCTACCTTGGGACAGCTCAAGTATTCTGAACAGATTATATGGCTGGAAGGAACAGGTTTAACTCTTTAAGTATTAGACCAATCAAACCTGGTATGAAATGAAGAAAAATCCTTCCATTCAAAAGGCAGCTAGATTAGGATACTACCTAAAGATACAAACTGCTGCTGTCTCATCCACTATGTATTACTAAGTTTGACAGTACACAGTTACCAGCCTATTTGTGTATGTATAATGAAGCAAAACTCATAACTTTTTACATATATATATATACACATACACATGAGAGAACATTACTTTTTGAATCCTCAAGTATATTATTTTTTGGTGCCTCATTTTGCACATGAGCACAAAGAATTATGGGGCAAGGGATTTCTCTCTTCACTAGGAAGGGTACATGGCTCCCATTTTTTTGACATCCACAGGAGGTTACCAGATTAAGCAAACTGGCCAAATGCTCTCAGAGGTTGGTTTGGTGGTTTTTTTCAGTATCAAAAAGAAAATGCACCAGCATGTATTATTATATTTTACAAATCTCAGTTACTAGAAAGCACAAAATTTGATTTTGCTTATTTTAGAGAGATTGTTGGGATTTGTTTCTGTAATTAATTTACACAAAAGTATTCTTCACAACATTTGGCGGGGCAGAAGAAATAACTGGGGTGGTTCAGGAGAATCAGGTACGTAAAATCAAGGTAAGTCAACTACTGATTTTTCAAAGCATTTCCCTGAAAGACAGG
>JAVSBS010001407.1:0-16749 GCA_033124195.1 Coracias cyanogaster
AGACCTTTAGCAAGACACCTGCCCTGCACCTCGTCCTCTGCGTGTACAAGGCCTCAATCCCCCCGGGCAGCTCCCGTACCGGCCCCCCCGTCCCTATTGGCCGCCGAAGGGGCGTGTTGGGGGCGGGCTGTGGCGGCGGCGGGCCTGTCAGGACGATGAGGGGCTGCCAGGCCGGCCCGCTGAACGGTGCTTTCTGTCCCCCTCCGGCTGTGGGTGCTGTGGTGTAAGGGGTGGAGGGAGAGGCGCGGGGGAGGGTGGCAGGGCAGCTTTGTGGTCCCTTCGGGGTGCGGGGCCCCGGGGATCGCGCTGGGAGCCGGGCGGCGGTGGAGGCAGAGGGTGGCTTCCATCCCGGCTGCGGGGTCGCGTCCGTGCAAGGAACTTCTCTGATGCTTCTTTGCGCGCATCAGATTGTAGCATAGAATCACGGAAGGGTTTGGGTTGGAAGGGACCTTCAAAGACCATTTAGTTCCAACCCTCCTGCCATGGGCAGGGACACCTCCCACTAGACCAGGTTGCTCAAAGCCTCATCCAGCCTGGGCTTGAACATTTCCAGGGATGGGGCATCCTCTGCTTCTCTGAGCAACCTGTTCCAGTGTCTCCCCACCCTCGAAGTGAAGAATTTCTTCCTTATATCTAAAGTAAGTCTATCCTCTTCCCGTATATGTATACCACACATAGCATATATATTATTAAAACGCTTGTGTGGAGTGTCTTGCTGCAATACTATAACAGTGATAGAGATGCTTTCCAGTTCCATGCAGACTTTCTCATAAAGGTATCGGGGAAGGAGATAAGGCAGAGAGAAGGTAACTGTCCCTTGGATCCAAGCTGTAAAGTGTAGGGGTAGGGTAGAGAGAGGAGAAGCAGAGGAGCCTACAGCTCTCAGGAGTTACTGAGCTTATCTCCCGTCTCAGTCTCATGCATGGTGGGATGAGCTCTTCAGCTTGTATTATCCCTGTGTTCTTGCATAACATTTTTCTTGCTCCTTTCTTTCTTAGTGTCACTCCGATTTTCATCCAGCCCAAGCCACCTTTTCCAAAGTGTGTGACATGGCAGCAGTTTTCCGACATTCCACTTCCTTCAGAATGCCTCTTTGATGCTGAGGGTCATGTTTGACATTAAGGAGTATGTAGATGAGAGGGAGAGATGGGAAGGTGAGAAGGTAGGTAGGGCATGCCATCTTCAGGCCTGACACAGACTTTTCAGTGATGGATAACTGGACATGTTTGCAAGTTGTGTAGATATGGTGCTGAGGGACATGGTTTAGCAGCAGACTTGGTAGAGTTAGGTTAATAGTTGGACTCAATGGTCTTAAAGGTCTTTTCTATCCTAAACAGTTCTATGAGAAACGATGGTGCTGCTTAGAGACTGAAGTAAGTTTATGTTTCATATGTGGATGTAGATGAATTGTAAGAATGTTTTCCTTAGAGGAAAATGCAGGGTTTTTCCTGAATCTGTTCTATGCATTGTCTAATTGAAAGATGTGGGAAACCAACCCACTATTTTGAAATGTCTTTCTAAAGACATTTTCTAAAGGCAAGGGAAGGGGGTGTCTTTCAAATAAGTAAATGAATAAATATACTTATTTTTTTCCCTGAGTAATTGTTATGCCTTTAGCAAACTGCTTGATCTCCCCGTGCTCCCTTCTTCTAGGTCAGATTTATATGATGATGCTAAATACGTGGTTTTCTTTTCTTCAGCTTACCCCGTAATCACCAGCCAGTGGGACAGACATGCTAAGAGCCAAGGATGCTCTGCTGCGCTTGCGGCCCCACCACTGCACATGCCTGGCCCGACTTCCAGCCTGCCTGCTCGCGTGGCGTGCGCTGCACAGGCAGCCGCTGCACCCCGAGTGGGCTGCCCTTGCTGAAAAGCAACTGAAAGGCAAGAATCCAAAGGATTTAATTTGGCACACCCCGGAGGGGATCGACATCAAGCCCTTATACTCCAAAAGGGACACAAAAGACCTCCCTGAGGAGCTGCCAGGGGTGAAACCTTACACTCGAGGACCCTACCCAACCATGTACACATACAGGCCATGGACCATCCGCCAATACGCTGGCTTCAGTACAGTGGAGGAGAGCAATAAGTTCTACAAGGACAACATTAAAGGTAAGACGGCTGATTTGGGAAACAACATTGCCTTGCAAAGCAATGTGGAACGTTCACATGGTGAATTACATGGCAAATGCGATTATTCCGCCTTGTGAGTTTTGGTTTCTGATAGGATCTTCCCGGTGGCACTGTATTTCTGTGTTACTAGGGAACTGGATAATTTCTTAATCTGCCTTTGCTTTGTTTTGTGACTGAGATGGAAAAATGAATGTGTTAAATGCTGCTTTTAGCTATTATACCTTAATGCTTAAAGATACATAATTTGGCTGCATCCCAGGGTCCAACCAGCAGAGATCACAGAGCACTCTCCACTCTTTCCGTGACCATGAGAGAAGATTGTAGTGGGGAAAAAACGTTGAACTTTGTCATTTAGCTGAACTTGTGGTGTTAGTGCATTCTGACATTTTAGGTTTCCATCTCATATTATAAATTTTAAATGAACTCACATATAAATAGTGTCACTTGTGGTGTATTAGTAAAGCCAGCTTCCTAAAAGTAGTGGTATTTTCCTTATTTGAGAGTGGCTTTCCCAATTTTTCTGAGGAGTATTGTGCTTTGCAGCAGTTTGTTTAGCTAATAGCTGGCGTGTCATCATAGTATACCATGGAAATGCACATTGTAAAACCTCTACTAAAAAGTTGTTGCTGATAGACTGAAGGATTAGTTTTACACACGCTCTGCTGATGTTGAGAAGCAGGTTTGCAAAGCAGTGGGTATAGTTACTTCAGGAGCAGCAGTGCTGCTCAGAGAGCGAAGGCCTGCGGGTACCAGAGTTTCAGGTATTGCTTTCAGGTTGCAGCAACAAGTCTGCCCAGAGCTCCAACTGTCCCGTTCGCTGCTTGAGAGGAATAATTTTCTGCTACTGCAGATTTAGTAATGCATCAATTTGCTTTATGAAACAACATATGTCACTAGAGCCAGGGTAACAATCTATGTGCGTGTGTTTAGTTTGTGATAAAGAGAAGGTAATGTGACGTAGTTTATTACACTTCTGTTTCCAGCTGAGCTTGGTAGAATTTCTGTATATAAGCCCTGATACTGTCTGTGAACATTTATAACTTAAGGCGAAACTGTTACTCAGTAAATTTGTTAAGTATGTGGTTGAGCTGGAAGGACTACAATGCTTTTTTTTTTTTCCTCAACTAAAAGCTTTTTTATTTAAATCATAGAATCATAGGATCATTTAGGTTGGAAAAGACCTTTAAGATCATCCAGTCCAGCCATAACCCTGCTCTACCAAGTCCCCTGCTAAACCATGTCCCTTAGCAGCACATCCACATGGCTTTTAAATACATCCAGGGATGGTGACTCCACCACTTCCCTGGCAGCCTGTTCCAGGGCCTGACAACACTTTCAGTGAAAAAATTTTTCCTAATGTCCAACTTAAACCTCCCCTGGCACAACCTGAGGCTGTTTCCTCTTGCCCTAAAGCTTAAGACTAGAAGACCTTGGACACGTTTGGGGAGGGAACAGTGTTTAACATCAAAGATTGGTTTGTTGTCCAAGCCTGGATCACGTAAAATAAAATTACTAAATTTAGATCCAGTTCTAATGCAAGTCTGTTCAACACTTCTGAATCTCTCTCTTTGTTGTTTTTCTTTTTCATTTAGCTGGCCAGCAGGGATTATCTGTTGCTTTTGATTTAGCCACCCACCGTGGTTATGATTCAGACAACCCACGAGTTCGAGGAGACGTTGGAATGGCTGGAGTTGCCATTGATACAGTGGAAGACACCAAAATCCTTTTTGATGGAATTCCTTTAGAGAAAATGTCCGTCTCTATGACCATGAATGGGGCAGTCATTCCCGTGTTGGCAACATTCATTGTAACTGGAGAAGAACAGGGAGTGCCTCAGGCCAAGCTGACAGGGACAATCCAAAATGACATCTTGAAGGAGTTCATGGTCCGAAATACGTACATTTTCCCCCCGGAACCATCAATGCGGATTATTGCTGACATCTTCCAGTACACCTCAAAGGTATCCATTGTTTAAATGTATTTACTTCTGTTATTACATCTAGTTAACTATTTATGAGAACAAAGCAGAAGACGGGAGGAGCTGTCAGAGTGAGAAATCATGTAGTTGTGGAAGGGGCCAGGAGGAGAAGTTAAGATCCCAAATCACTTACAGCATAAATTTTAAGATTTTTAAAGTCAGTCCAAATCAAAGTCAGATTAAGATGAGCCTAAGCCTGAAAGGACGGCAGAAGCTTGGAGACGAGCAACAGATAGGCTGTTCTTTGCATAGAAAGTAAGAAGTGCCAAGATTAAGAAGCACTACACAGCTGTAAGCAGGAGCAGAGAGGTAAGAAATCTTGAAGGACTTCTGCTGCAAAATTAAGCATGAGAAGAAGGTTATGAAAAGAGTGAAGTCCTGAACTGATGACGGGAAGTTCAGGACTACCGGTTGTTTTCTTTGTTGCGTTTTCATTGGAGAGGTGGCACAGAGCCTGTAATTGAGAAAGGTACTTGCCATGGTGGGGGATAGTTTAAGCACAATAAATAGCACAAAAAATTAAAAGCATGTGAAGTAAACATCTGCAAACACCACTTTATATTGATGGGTTGTATTCACAGTCTACAAAGAACGGATTATTTGCGAATGTTGATAGAACAATGATCTGATCCCCTCTTCTTCTGTCGTACCTTGTTTTTTATTTTTGCAGCACATGCCGAAATTTAATTCCATTTCAATCAGCGGGTACCATATGCAAGAGGCAGGAGCCGATGCCATTCTGGAATTAGCTTATAATATAGCAGATGGCTTGGAGTATTGCAGAACTGGACTTAAAGCTGGCCTTACCATTGATGAATTTGCACCAAGGTAAGCTGAAGAGATTTGCAAGTATAAAACTCACTTTTGGTAAAACCTCTAGAGTTTAATATCAGTTTCAATATTTCTACACATACAAGCAACGTTGGCAGGGCTCACATGCCAGATTTGATTTGTTTTTCTTACACAGTTTCAGCAGTAGGAAAATATACCTGGTCCAACAGACACTCAGGCTACATCCGCAGTAATAAACCGAACAAAGAGTTGTCAAACTGGTCATGTAGAAAAAGATACAACCTTATTTTCAGGCTCCCTAGTGATGGGGAATCAGTAAGAGCCTTTGGCAATTTTTTCGGTAGCTAATTCTGTTTGAAAAGTGCATCTTTAGTGTAATGAGTTTCATAGAATCATAGAATTGTTGGAACAGACCTTTAAGATCATCAAGTCCAATCATTAACCCAACACTGCCAAGGCCACCACTAAACCACGTCCCTAAATGTTAAATAGTTAAAAGTTTTTAAAGCCAGTTTTACTGGCTTTAACTGTGCACGTCTACATTTATAAATCACAGAAGCTATAAGTAGGAGAAAGTAGATCAGTCAGACTGTTCCCTGATATGCTATCCAGTGTTGAACTGAGGTTTGATTTGGATTAAAATCATCAAGAAAAGGATGAAAGCATGCTTATAATACGTAATGTCTTCTCATTATAAGTAGTTTGTGAGCATATCTACATAGTAGATTGTATCCAAAAGTATTCCCTGGCACTAGAGTGTCTGTATTAGTGATTTGCTGGAACCCTGCTTAACCTAGGGCTGCCTTCAAACAGTCCTTGGGGACAGTTCAGCAGTTCCAGGGACTAGTGTCACTGGCAGTTTGCCTGCAGTCACCTTGCTTGGTGGCTAAGTCAGTTTATTGGCATAAATGTGTATTATTCTGTAGCAACTGGCATCAGAGTCCAGGAACATGCCCAACATCTTGGGTCTGGGTTATATCTGTAAAAGTAATTTAATCAGAGACTTTGCTGTAGGATTTCTCCTTTACTGGAACAGAGTTATTAGAATGATTTAATATTTTTTCCTGTTCATGTGCTCTTATTCCAGGCTTTCCTTCTTCTGGGGAATTGGCATGAACTTTTATATGGAAATAGCTAAGATGAGAGCTGGGAGGCGGCTGTGGGCTCACTTGATAGAGAAAATGTTTAAGCCTAAGGATCCCAAATCTCTTCTGCTGAGAGCTCATTGTCAGACTTCGGGCTGGTCACTCACTGAGCAGGTTAGAAATTGGACTCTCATCAGCTTCCTCATTTCAGTATGTTCCCATGGTGTATATCTTAAAGAGGGCTGCTGGTTTTACCTGTAACAATCCATCTTTCTGAACGAGACAGCCTGTCTTCCTCTCAGTCTGACAAATGCACACACTAGCATCGAATGCATCTTTTTGCTTAGGTATCACTAAAAGCCTTGTTGAGTTCCTGCAGCATTGCTTCCCAAAATGCTGATTTAGGAGGTACCTCAGGTAAAAGGGCAGAAACTAATGACTTGAGACCGTATTCACAGAAGGATTCCAGTACGGCGATAGGCAGAGTCCCAGTGCCTGGCGTTTCATTGTCTGGCTTCATTTTCATTCTGGAATTGTCTTAAACGCATGTGCTCCTGGTCTAATGGATACTGAATTGACAGTAGGATCCAATCCTGCTAAGTAGAGAGAGTATTGCAGAGAGGTGCTTGTATTAATTCAGGACTTGGAGGATGAAGTAGTCTCTTGGATTCGTCCTGTAAGTTATCTTTTCAAAATGCAGCTCAATGAGGAAGTAAAGGCACCTTTTTCTCAGGATCACTGGCTTGAGAATACATTTGAGCAGCCAAGGAAGTCACTCATGCTGCCAACTCTCACTGCTGAAGAGTGAAGCAATGGGTACAGCTCATCTGCTCTTTTGAAACTGGGTGCACTCTCTGCTCTTAGAATCACAGAGTCATAGAATGGTTTGAGTTAGAAGGCAGCTTAATGATCATCCAATTAGATGTAATCCAGCCAGAAGTAATTTTCATCAATTTTATCAACAAATTACTCCAAATGCCTTGCAAATGCTCCTTCTGGAAGTGGAAGTACGTCTTACTGTTTTCACACCACTCTAAAGCTCAGAATTTGGCAGACAGAAGCAGTGAGATATCTATGTTGTCTCTCAGTCATAAAACCATAGAATGAGTTGCGTTAGAAAAGACCTTAAAGATCATCTAGTTCCAATCTCCCTGCCATGGGCAAGGACACCTCCCATTAGACCAGGTTGCTCAGAGCCCCATCCAGTGATGGAGCATCCACAACTTCCCTGGGCAACCTATTCCAGTGGCACTACCCTCACAGTGAAGAACTTCTTCCTTACATCTGATGTAAATCTACGTTCCTCCAGTTTAAAACAATTATCCCTCGTCCTATCGCTACAGGCCTTTGTAAAAATTCCCTCCCCAGCTTTCTTGTAGACCTCCTTCAGATACTGGAAGGCCGCAATAAGGTCTTCCTGGAGTCTTCTCTTCTCCAGGCTGAAGAACCCCAGCTCCCTTAGCCTGTCTCTCCACATTAGGGACACAGTCTGAGCTCCTGTTAAGTTCCTTCAGTAATCACATTAAATAAGATAGGCAGCTGCAGTGTGAGATTCTTCACTCTATCTCAGAACATAAGTCACCTCCTTGAAATCACGATAACTCCTCTTCATGCTCCTAAAGGCACCTATATCCAACTCAGCTGTCTAGATGCTCTGAAAAGAGCATATAAAAATGTTGCCCTAAAGGCTGAGGTTATATTCTGTAACACTGCCTCTATTTCTATACCTTCTACTCCAGATTATCGACTTGTTTTAATTAATATCCCAGTTCTCCCATAGGTATTTTTCCATTTTGTAGCACCAGCAAATTTTAACTGTAATTCCTACCCTTCTGTAATGCTGTCATTAATGCAAATATTAAGCCCATTTTGCTCTAGGGCAGTTCTTGACCAGTAACCTGTCTGGCAGATGTGCCGTTCACTGCTCCAACTTTTTTGAAATCCAGGGATGGAGGACACTGGCACTATGTGTTTCATCCTCTCCAACCTGGATTCATTAATTTCTTTGAAACACCATGAAATAAAAGTTAGGCTTTGCTTTGTTATCATGACCGGACTTATACACTGATAATTTTGGCTTTCCGTTATGAATGAATCTCTTTGTCGGAGATGGTGATACTCCAGTAGAGGGCTACAAGGATGATTAAAGGACTGGAACATCTTCCTTACAAGGAAAGGCTGAGAGCCCTGGGGCTGTTTAGCCTGGAGCAGAAAAGGCGGGGAGGGGATCTGGTCAGTGTTTACAGATACCTGAAAGGTGGCTGACAGGAAGATGGGGCCATTCTCTTTTCAGTGGTGCCCAGTGGTAGGACAAGGGGCAATGGGCACAAACTGGAACACAGGAAGTTCCACCTCAACATCAAGAGAAACTTCTTTACTGTGAGGGTGACAGAGCCCTGGAACAGGCTTCCCAGAGAGGTTGTGGAGTCTCCTTCTCTGGAGCTTTCAAAGCCTGCCTGGACACATTCCTCTGTAAGCTGCCGTGGGTGAACCTGCTTTGGCAGGAGGGCTGGACTAGATGACTTCCAGAGGTCGCTTCCAATTCCATGGATTAGTGATGTATCAGTTTGATTGGATACTTATTACTGTTTCCTTTTTTCAGCTTTTGTTATGGTTACAGTGTTTAAGTGGGGATCTTGCATTTGTTTCATTGCAGTAGCGTGTGTGTGTGACTAACCTGCCTCAGCTCCTTGGCAGAACCTCTGAGTTTCAGAGCTCTACTTTCCCTTCCAGGATCCCTTTAACAACGTTATCCGTACTACAATTGAAGCAATGGCTGCCGTGTTTGGAGGGACACAGTCTTTGCATACAAATTCATACGATGAAGCCTTGGGTTTGCCTACAGTGAAGAGTGCTCGCATTGCTCGGAACACGCAGATCATCATTCAAGAGGAGTCAGGGATTCCTAAAGTGGCGGACCCCTGGGGAGGGTCTTACCTCATGGAGTGCCTCACCAATGATGTCTATGAAGCCGCTTTAAAGGTCAGTTTGCATAATCTTTTATGTTTTGTGGGAAAATTTTAAGTATAGGAGTTTTGAGAAATGTCCTTTAAGGGGCTATTTGATGAGTTGGTGACTTCTAAAAGGGGAATTACACTTATGCTTCACATATTTCAGCCTGTGATTCTTTCCCTTGGTGTTTCACTGGGTCCCATCCCAACAGCCTCTCGAGGTCACTTGTTTATAAAATTTGAAGCCCCGCTGCTGACTTCCACAACAAGGAGATGGTCAAGATCACATTTGACTTCCCCACTCAACCCTTTTCTCTCCCATTGCCGTCCTCATCCACCATTTTCTCCTCATTCTATCTGTGGCTCAGAAGATGTCTCTCTCCAGGTGCTACATTTAGCCTCTGGTGCTGAATCTGTCACTGTATCACAGCATGGTAGGGCTCGGAAGGGACCTCTGGAGATCATCTAGTCCAAGAACCCTGCTAAAGCATGGTCACCTATAGCAGGTTGCCCAGGATCACGTCCAGATGGGTTTGGAATATCTTTCTTTTTTATTCAGTGATTTCTTTGCAAATCAACTTTACAAAAATACAATGTACGTTTAGAGAAAGAGAGACTTCAGCCTACTAGTAGACTACATTCAAAAGGGAAATACCCCAGTGTAGAACAAATAATCAAGCCCTGCCAAGTCTCTTGCACCCTGAAGACTCCAAATTTGCTGAGATCTCTATTTTATGTGTAAGAACATAGTTCAACAGAAGAGAAAGTCATAGAATCATCGAATATTTGGGGTTCAAAGGGCCCTTTAAAGCCCTCTCATCTAACCCCCAGCTCATTGCCCTTGGTGAAGCTGTGCTGGCTGTCTCAAATTGCCTCCCTGTGTGCCTTAGGAGAGCTTCTAGGAGGATCTGTTGCATGATCTGGCCAGGCATAGAGATGAGGCTGTCAGGTTGGTAGTTCCCAGGGTCCTCCTTCTTCCACTTTTCAAAAATAGGTGCAATGTTTCCCTTTTTCCAGTCTCCGGGGTCTTCACCTGACTGCCAGGACTTTTCAGCTATCAAACCAATGTACTTACTTGCCTACTCACGCTTGTGATGATCTGCTTGAGACTTGAAAATTAGGGCTTAGCCAAGTTTTGTAGCCAGGCATGTAGTCAGACAATTGGCTGGTCATATATTTGAGTATTACATGGAATTTAGGAGAATTTTTTCTGTTGAATAAGAATATTTAATTTTTTAATAATGTTTTTAGCTGCCAATCATTACTTGCAAGTGAACAGTACTAAGCAGGAGTAAGTCTTAGTGGTGGCAGTCCTGCATAAAGATATATAAAATCATAGAATGTTTTGGGTTGGAAGGGACTTCAAAGATGATCTAGTTCCACCCCCCCTGCCATGGCAGGGACACCTCCCACTAGATCAGGTTGCTCAAAGCCCCATCCAGCCTGGTCTTCACAGAATCACAGAATGGCAGGGGTTGGAAGGGTCCTCTAGAGATCATCTAGTCCAACGCCCCTGCCAGAGCAGGTTCATCTAGGCAAGATGACACTCTTGAACACTTCCAGGGACTGGGCATCCACAACCTCTCTGGACAACCAGTATCAGTGTCTCGCCGCTCTCACAGTAAAGAATTTCTTCCTTATATCTGATCTAAATCTACCCTCTTTCAGTTTAAAACCATTACCCCTCATCGTATCACTACACTCCCTGATAAGGAGTCCCTCCCCATCTTTCCTGTAGGCCCTATTTAAGTACTGGAGGTCCACTATAAGGTCTCCTTATGTCTACATATCTAGCCTACAGCTAAACCCCATGATCCTTCTTTTGAGACAATTACTGCTCTTCTGCAAAGTCCCAGATTAATAAGATAATACAGGCCCAAACACTAGCCTGAGACAGTACAGACTGTGGTAGCATATTGTGTGACATGGATTTTAGGTCCCTGTCAACTAGGGTGCTTCTAGACGGTGCCAAGCATGGTCTGATGGCCTTTTTCTGTAGGCACTTTGAATGTGGTCACCATGTTTTGGAGCTGAATAGGCTTCTGCTGTGTGAGGGCTGAACCATGGCCGTGCCTCTTGTCTTCAGGGTCCGAGAACTGACCCTGGCGTGTTTCAATTTGTTTGTATTTGCATACATGTACCCATAAGGGCTGGTTGGCAGGCAGAAGTCAAGTGCAGAGTCAAGGTCTCAAAATTTAAGCCTTTTCATCCATGAGTGTTACTGGTTGAACAATATGCCACGCACTGGTACGGAGCACGGGGAGTTTTGGTAATAAAAATGCTCTTTTGTTTGAGATACCTCTTAATTAATACCAAAACCTGTAGTTGGGGAGATGGAGATAGGAAACACAGGACCGTAGATATGGGTATAATTAAAATTTGGGTGGTAGTACAATGCAAAGCTCATATTGTGAACGTTGCTACTACTTGCTTCCTCCATCCTCTTCATTTGTCAGCTTATTGAGGAGATTGAAGAAATGGGTGGAATGGCCAAAGCTGTTGCTGAGGGGATTCCCAAACTTCGTATTGAAGAGTGTGCGGCCCGAAGACAAGCCAGGATTGACTCTGGTAGGGAGATGAAAGAAGGGAAAACACCCAGCGGGCTACTTTTGTATAAAGGTTTTTTACATACGTTTTCATTGTGGTTTTTTTTCTTCTTAATTTAGGAGTAGCGGATGGTGAGTGATACAACAGTAATAGCTTTATATCAGTGACAGCTCCTTGAAAGAAATAGCACTGTGTATGAAATACAGAACCAGTAGGAAAACAGTCTTACTCGGCATATTTGAGACTAGAGTAGACAAATCACTAGATAGACTATTTTAAAGGAGTATTTTGGGCGCTTAATTTCTCATAGTATCTTTAAGCTGCAGTTCCCGAATTTAGAAGCATGACACCAGCAGATGGCAATATCGGATATATCTGGCCAAATACCTCGTTTAGCTTGAGAGCTGCCCATTTTTCCTGAATCTCAGATTAGATGATGATGCAGTTCTTTGTTTGTGAGATATATATATATATATATATATATATATATATATATACACACACACACACATATGTACACATCCAATAAGTATATGTGGAGATGTGTATACATGTATATAGGCCTTATAGCTCTATTACATATTTACTCTACATTCCAGTAACAGTCAGGAACGGAAACTAGGGATACCTCAAACATGAAAGTAGTTATATGAACTTTTTTGTTTGGAGGATAAATTTGAAGCAGGTCTTTCATTAAGACCAATAAAGAATAATCAATAAAGTTCTGTTTTCGCTCTCAAGGTAAATTGCTTCATGTTACTTTGAAGAGTGTAGTAGTGTTACCAGGCACTGCAAATAAAAATGGTTGTAAAGCCCATACTGGGCAAAAGCTAAAATACAGTTTTCCAATGTGATAAATTTTTATTCACATGAGTAGTTTTAGGTAGGAACTTCACTTTTTATTTACCTGGTAAATCAGAAAAGTAAACGTAGAGCAGTGCAGGAGATCAGGACTTCTGCGTAATTCTGTAAGATTCTGTTATGTAAACTTTAAAAAATAGCTAATCTATATTAATGAGTTATTACTAAATCAGTTTGTAAGATAAACATTGCTCTATTTCAAATCTATTTTTCTGGCCCAGTGCCCAGTGAGTTGAATGTTCATGTACCTAATCATCTCTCATCATAGAATACAGAAAATACACTTCAGTCTTTCCTCTAAGAACAAATCTTAAGTATTTGGAATGTATATAGTTATAAAGCAAAATGCTGCATCATATTGCTCAAACTTTTCTTGTCCTATTAATATTGTGTCTTTTCACAGTAGTTTGCAAATGTGTTCTGAGTTTCTGGTGTTTCTACTGGAAATAGGGTCTGAAGTGATTGTTGGAGTAAACAAGCATCAGCTAGAAAAAGAAGAGACAGTCGAAGTTCTGGCTATTGATAATACTTCAGTCCGTAGCAAGCAGATCGAGAAGATTAATAAGGTGGGAACTGCCTTCTTAAAAATGAAAATTCTCGCAATTGCAGGCAGAACTTGACTAATACTAAGGAAAGGTGGCCTCCCAGAAATGTGACCCTCAGATTTCTGCGAATCTGCACTAGTCTTTAGCAGAGAAGCTGGATTTCTGCTCAGCTTCAGTGGAGGCTGATGAAAAATCCCAAGAAACATGCTATTAGAATCCAAATAAAGATGGTTTTGTTATGTTCATTTGGTTTTAATCATTGCATTTCAGGTGGTCTTGTGAACATGTCTGACCTTTCAAAATTAAGAACTTTACAGTTTCTGAAAATAAGATAGAAAATAGCTATGCAATGTTCTGCTCTAAAAGTTGTAACATTATTTAATCACTCAGATTATTTGATGTATCTTGTGCTATTGAGGAACAGGGTTATGGAGCCAGCAATCAAAATCCATTTCATAATTAGTGGAAGAGTGGATAAAATGGTTTTTGAGTTATTTCCTGCGCTTGTATATGTTTTATGACCTTTTAACTTCTAATCTTTTTGAAATATACAGCATACATTGACATTTCTGTGTGTGATTTGACAATTTCATGCCTCCAGAGTTAATATTTGAAATAAGAAAGTCTTACACGCTCATCTTCCCAGTTCACTTTGTAACTTGTTTTAACTTAATTATTTTTCTCCTCTCCTTTAGGTGAAGGCTAGCAGAGATGAAGCAGCAGCCCAGCAGTGTCTCGCTGCTCTAACACAATGTGCTGCTACTGGGGAAGGCAACTTACTCGCTCTTGCAGTGGAAGCAGCACGTTCAAGGTATGGAGATGGGGGTGAATATCCAACTGCTAAAAATCAACGGTTCATTTTCATCTTGAAAGTGTTCTTGGGTACGGTGTTAGTGAGGTTGGCGTCTTGAGATGTTTTGCGTTTTTCTTCCAAGGTGGAAGCAAAAGATGGCTGCAGTTTGATGTTGTAAGATAGACTCTTACATTTTACAACCTCTTCAGGCTATGCTTTAATTTCTCACAAAGAATACAGATACAAAGAATCTCATATGAAATGATGGTGTTCATACATATTGTGTTTACAACTCAGACTCTTAACCAGTTTCGGGATGGATCTAGGTTTCTCGGTGACCCCGCTGTTTCATAGGTCAGGGAGCTTAAGAAGTGTCTGAGATGTGAAAATGGATATTCACAATCTTGCCATGGTCTGTTGCTTCATCCTTCCTTGCACCACAGATTGGTGTGAAAACATTTTTTGATTGAAAGAGAAATGAGTTTACTTAGCCGGGCAAAGATGTAAAAGATGCTCTTGAGTAGAGCAGTGAGGATCCTTTAGAGTCCAATGGAACATTTACTTTTCTCACCTAAAGTGCTTATTTTAAAACCTTTTTCATTCCTGCTTCAAAGTAAGCATCAGTCTCTAGAGTAGGTCACATCTCTCTGCTGCTTAATTAACTAAATGCCCCAGGAATGAGCAAACCAAATTTACTCCTTATTAGGGCACTGTTCTGTTTTTCTTGTGATGTCTCCAATTTCTTCATTCCCTTTTCTTTAACACTTAACAGACGTATTTTGAACACATTGTCTCCCACAGAGAGCTTGTTACAATTCTGCCAGCAGCTTGTCTACCCCTGTCTTTGAACTGTAAAGGTCACAGGAGGGGAGCGTTAGATTTAGCAGGATTCATATCTTCTGTACCAAAATTGACCAGAAACCAGCAGTTCTAGTTTCTCGCCTTGGTGACCTTGCCTTCATTATTTGTTAAAGCATTAATGGACTCCAGATCCAGTTTGTAAGCTGCAAACACAAAAGGTACCTCTGCCCCAAAACTATTTATGGGACAGGACCACAGAAAGAACTTATTGTGTCATCTGATAGTGTTTAGAGGAGGATTGTGAGTTCTGTGAACATTTACGGGGAGCCCTTCTGTTGTAGGCAACGTGGGAAAAGATTTTCAAGTGAGCACATTCATCCTTCAGTAGAATCATAGAATGGTTTGGGTGGGAAGGGACTTTTAAAGAGCATCAAGGCCAACCCCCCTGCAGTGAGAAGGGACATCTTCAACTAGATCAGGTTGTTGATCCAGGGATGGAGCATCTACCACCTGTTTGGGCAGCCTGGGCCGGGGTCTCACCACTCTCATAGTAAGAAATGTCTTCTTATCTCTAGTCTAATTCTGCCTTCTTTGAGTTTAAAACCATTGCAGTAGACAAGTAGGCCGGTATCACTGGCATGTTAGTGACAAATGCTTGTCTCCTACTGAATGGAAAATGATGGATTTTGATCATGAAGACAAGTAATGTAATTCAATTGAAATAAAAGGAATACCTCCTTTCAGGTAGTTGTAGAGAGCTATAAAGTCTCCCCTGAGCCTCCTTTTCTTCAGACCAAATAGCCTTAGTTCCCTCAGCCACTCCTCACAAGACGTGCTCTGGACCCTTCACCAGCTTCATTTCCTTCTCTGGACACTCTCCAGCCCCTCAATGTCCTTCTTGTATTGAGGTGCCCAAAACTGAACACAATATTTGAGGTGTGGCCTCCCCAGTACCAAGTACAGGGGGACTATCCCTTCCCTTCTCCTATTCCTGATCCAGGCCAGGCTGCTGGTGGCCTTCTTGGCTCTTGGGCACACGCTGGCTCATCTTCAGCCAGTTGTCAACCAACACTGCCAGGTCCCTTTCCCAAGTTGCTCAACAGTAATTCTGACCAGTACAGAATTTCATAGGACGCAGGCTGCAGTTTATGTACAAACAAACATGCTGTCCTTGCCACGAGAAACGTTGTAAGGGCTATGGGCTAATAAAACACAGAACAGAGAATATAGCTGTCCTGTGGTCTCCACTTCAAAATTGTAAATTCACTGAAAACCCCAGATTAGGTTATGAAATACCTGTTACCGACACAAAAAGGTGCTACCAAAACACACAGCTCCGCACAAGGCAAATGTGAATGACAGTCATACGAAGAAAACACAAATTTATACAATAAAGACAAAGTTAATTCTGTTCTCTCGATTTTGCATAATTGTCTAGTAGGTTTTTAGCAGCATGCATTGAAAAAACTGTAAATAAATAAGGACTGTAAACTGTAAATAAAATAAGGATATGCTACTTAGGTTTTATAATAGTGAGATGAAAATGGTTGTCTTCAGAACACAGTGTTGCTGTGAAGATAAACAGAAATGGGAGGGGTTTTATACACCCAGACTGTAAAGAAGTTGTCCCATGTTATGGCTAGGTGATGAAAGAAAAGTGTGATTGTTATTAGAAGCGTGCTTTTCCTCTCCTGGTAAGGAAAGAGGCTTATTCCTGGCTCCAGGCAGAGCTGTTCTGCTGTGAATGCGTAGATGGTACCCACCAATGCAGCAGGACTAAGAGCTAAGCAGAGATTTAAAAAAAAAAAAAAAAAAGTTTATTGGTAAATAGTAGGAAAGCATGAGTAGTTTACAAGCAAACTCTTATTACTACTTAGGAACTTTAGCTTTAAAGAGTTTCAGAGACTTGGGGCAGCGTTTTCGAAATATTGCACAGGAATTTCAGTATTTGCAGAAGAAAGGAACGTATTTCGTTTTTCTGTGCAGTACACAAAAAACCTTCATCCCAGCTGCCAGATTATACTTGAATAAAGCGGATAGTCCAAACCATTTATTTTTCACTTGTTACGTGAAGCTTTCATTCGCGCTTTTACATGGTAAGAACAGAAACGCAGAGCACAATGATAGCTACACGTGCTGCGCTTTGATTTAGCTCTGAAGTTATACTCAGATGCTGCTTCTGTGAATCACAGAATCACAGAATCGTTATGGTTGGAAAGGACCTCCAGGGTCATCAAGTCCAACCTTTGTCCCAGCATCTCTC
>JAVSBS010001409.1:0-10928 GCA_033124195.1 Coracias cyanogaster
TGCGGTCTGTAGCCCTAGGGAAACCATGTAGAATAGTATAAATCGGTGGTCTCACAGCTATATCTAGCATATAGTTTGGAGTTACTCTTTTCCCCTTGGCGTTTACCCATAGGAGAGGGAATCCCGTATGTCATCGTGATTCCCTGTTAATTTTGAAAAACGAAATAATTACTAACTTTAAATTGATTTGCTTACAAAATTAGAAGTCAGAGGTTATTTGAGTATCCCTGTATGTGCTTTATTCTGTAGCTTGAGCTTAGTTAACTGTTCACAGTGCAGCGCGACACACCAGAATCACCTCATCCTTACAAGCAGTTGTCAGAAAAATATGGGCCTTGCCTGGTAGAATGTATTAGGCCAATACATTGTCTCCATTTTATTATGAAGCTGCTGGGGAAGCGGTGATATACAGCACTGTCATTACAGATCTATTGTTAGAAGGGTTCTACAGTCTTCTGTGCGCTGCCATTAATTTATAGCAGTAAACAATATGTAGCCCTCCAACTGCAGCAAAGCAGAATCTTTTAATGAGGTGGATGTTATTACCACAATAAATCAGCGCATTCGTGTAATGTATAATTCAATGTGTGTATTCCCACTGTAACTTCTCTGAGTAAGCTGATAGTGTATCATTGTCAGCGCACAGCTCCACAGTTCTTTTTGTTGGTTTTTTTTTTTTTTTTTCCCCCTAAGCTTTCTTTCATTTGGGGACTTTTTTTTATTTGCTTGCAAATAAATGTGACACGTCTTGATAGTTGTCCTGTTGCAGGCTTCAGAAACCAACTGTAACAATAAGAGGCAAAATCAATACTGTGGATTCTGGCTATACGAATCTCTGCATGATACCTTGTTTTTTTTGTTTTGAAAGAGAATGAAATCAATTGTAATTGGGTTTAGCTTTATATTCAAGGAATGTAATTCTATAACTATTGATTTAGGCTATACTCATCTGGATGAGTAATAAAAATAGGGGCAGATAAAGAGAATACATAAAATGTTTACAGAACCATATAGCACAACACTGTTTCTATTTTTAATTTATATCATTTGTCTACCAATGACTTTCTTTCTTCTTTTTTTTTTTTTTTTTTTTTTCCCCTCAAGCATAGCTGGGTCTTTAGGGAAAATCAATACATAAGGAGATTCCAAAATAGTTCTTGCAACAAAGAGACTTCTTGGATTCGGTTTCATTCTTCCCTGGAATAAATTTGCTAAATCAGATAAAATCCTTTTATACAGGAACTACTTCTTTGAAAGGGTTATATTTCAAATTAGTGAACTGCAAAAATAGTAATTAACCTAAGATGTTTTCTTTTTCCTGCTGCAATGTGAAAGCCACTCGACGTAAAAGATTTAAGATTAGATCTTAGGTCTTATATAGATCTAATCTATCCTAGAAGAGAAAATACTTTGAAGCGTGTATACCAAATTGCATGTGAGCTGCAAAGAGGCAGTTATTTGAATAATAATATTCTGAGCAGCAGACAGAGTTTTTCACTTGAACTATGCTTGAATTAATGACTAGGTTACTGATACTTCTGTTCAAGGACTTTTCAAGTTTTTCCTTACCTTGTAGTGTATTCCTAGGTATATTTATTCTTGCAGAACAGAAAGAAGAAAATATTTGTTCATGTTTATTCTTCAGTTATACTTGAGCGCATTCGTTTTCTGTACAGATGGGCATCATTTACATTAATAATATACGAACAATGTGCTCAATATGTATGTAGAATTGTATTGCATATATGTTTTGCATATATATGCAAAGATATCATAGACCCCTAACAGCATTTTACATGTGGAATAGCTAAATTCGCTTTTGGGTTTCTCAGTGATTTTTATGATGTCTTCTCATTTTTCCAAATCCTTTATGTAAAAGTCTTCACAACTGTAGATAGCCAAATTTTGTATTTCTTACATTTGGATAAATCCCTGGGTGTTTATGTCCTAGCTAAGTGCTGAAGAAAGAATAACAATGTTGGTGGAATTGTGATAGCCTTTTTTAGTCATACATATGTTGTTTGTTTCTTTTATACCAATGTTTCCATATAGAAATTCTACTTACTTGTTTCCTGTTTTATCCTCTAAGTAAAACTTGTCTTGGGATGGTAAATAGAAATCATAGAAACAATAATAGTAATACTAAAATTCCAAACGGTTTGAAATACCCAGCTGTGTTCAGGTGGTTACAGAATCCAACATCTACTTTTGCAGAACACCAAGCCCAGTCTTTTCCATGCATGCTGATAATTCTGGTTACTAAAAAGACCAAGAGAGGTATAATGTGACAATAGGTCATGCTATCTTCTTTTACCTAATGTATTTGTTTTCACAAACCTTGTAGCCTATCGGAGCTTTGAACCCGAAGAGAGCAGCTTTCTTTGCCGAGAGATATGAATCCTGGGAAGATGATCAGGTTCCAAAATTTCACTATGGCACGCATTACTCAACCGCAAGTTTTGCGCTCACGTGGTTATTAAGAATTGTAAGTATATCTTTAAAAAACGCTTTTGCTTTATATGGTAATGGAAGCAACAAATAGCTAGGAATGAATAAACTCAAACTCAGTGGCATAGGAAAGTACTGAAATTTTCTAGAAATAGTAATCAGTGTAGGATAAAGGTATTCGAAAGTTTGAGTAGAAGGTTTTAATTTTTATGGGACAGACTCTTCAAATGAGTAAAGATTTTTCTCCTTAAAAATTGCTTTTTAGTGTACATCTTATGCTACATGGTCAACTTTCGTTTCTTATTTTCTGACCAGAGTGTGTACTGAACATTTGTGGTTCTTACTGAATGTATTTAATTTTCACTTTCTTATGCGTGTAAATGATTGTCACTTTGATCATCATGAAATCCTGTGATGTAAATAATGAATCTTTAAAAGTCTTGCAATTTATACGGAAGTAACTTTTGAGATGCAACATATTGGTTAAGCAACGCTTTTTTCTATAAAATTGAAAGACGATTTATCTCCTAGAAAGTAATTTCTTTGGGAAAGCATTAGCAGCACATCATTAATTAAAGCTTGTTAGAATGTGCAAGCGTACATAAATCCTTGAGGTAATTTATAGTGCTTAGCTAGTTTCAAGCAATTATCCACTAATATGTGCTGAAGTGTTCTTTAACTAAGAGGAGGCTTTAAAATCTTTCAAACATTTTTCTTTTCTAAACCGTAAATTACATATTAAACAATAACAATCATAACGCTATCGGTATTGAATGCTACCCTTTATAGCATTTAATAGATTAACTTGAAAAAAATAAAGTGCCTGTTTTATTTTTGTTACATGCTAGTTTAAAAAATAAGGTAAAAATAGTGAGCTTTTTCATGTTTTTGAGAACAATTTGTGTCACAGCTGTGACAACTGTAAATATTTACTTTTGCTTTTATTTGCATTTTTTATATGTCTTTATATACTTTATATGTCTTTATATACTCTTTATATAAGCATGGAGTAGGAATAAAAAGTGTTTATTCAACAAATAAGCATCAGTTTGTGTTTCCCATTCTTGGATAGTAGAATTAACTCTTTGCAATTCATCATGTATCTGCCAGAAGAATAGCATCATTAATAACCAAAACCCAAATGAATAATAGATCCCTTTTTTTCCCTTGAAATTCCTAAACAAATCCATTGCTGTTTTTAATTATTCTTTTTATACATATTTAGGAACCCTTTACAACGCTTTTCCTCAATCTACAAGGTGGGAAGTTTGATCATGCGGATAGAACTTTTTCATCTATTTCAAGAGCCTGGCGTAATAGTCAGCGTGACACTTCTGATATTAAGGTAAAAATTTGCCTGAAAGGTGTTAACGTATTTTATATTGCATCTGCCTTTATTGTAGCTGTGGTCGTAGGGGCACAGGTTATTAAAAAGGGAAGGAAGAAGTTTGGGAGCTATCCTACCGTTCTGGGAAAGATGCAAGGGGGATGACACAAGGTTTTACAATTGTTAGAATATTTTAGTGAATTCTTTTGTAAAACTTTAGCAAACATTTTTAGCCCTGAGAGTGAAATAAGGCAAAATTGGCCTTTGTGCTACAGATCTGTTTTTCACTGTCTTTTTGTTCAACTTTGCACAAGTTTTAAGCCTTTGAATAGTAGGTAGAAACTGTTGCAGATTTTAATGACAAAGTTTCGTAAATACTCTTTTGATGCTTCTGCCTCACTCAGAGTGTTGTAGTTAATATTCATATTACTTTATCTAACTTTGCCTTTAGGCATCCAACTTAGTTTTTGGACTGTTTCTGCAGTGCCCTGTTTCTTTGTTTGACTATGACAAACAGGAGGAGGAGGCTGTGCTAATTTAGGGGCAGAAGGGGCAAAATTAAGTCTTATGATGAGAAAAAAGTAGATAGGGGATGAAGAGGGAGATCTGGAAGCAGTCTCCAGAAAGGCCGTATACCGAGTAGGGAAACAAAGGTCTACAGAAAGCCAGTGTCTGAGGATACTAAGATGAAACAGAATTTATCGTGATACTGAACCTAGCCTAAGAGGGGCACTGGGCCTGGAAACTGGTGAGTGAACAAGAAGTAAGTGGGAATAGAAGATAAATAAATCTAGTAATTAATCATTGTATAGAAAGAGACGTAGAATTAAGTGGGTCAAGAAGCTAAGGCAAGAGCACATAGACATTCCAAGGGCAGAGGTTTAGGCTGGTAACAAACGGAGGAAGGAATGAGGTGAACAAATAGAGTCTTGGATCTGAGGAATATTTTGAGCTATGGAAGAGAACAAAGATGACAAGAATGCTGGCCGTAGTGGGAAAGCTTTGTTAACCTCAAATCCAAGAAGAAGGAGTAACATCAAATTTTTATTATTTTTTTTTAAATGGAAGGAAGGATGGAAAAGTATAGTGGAAAGAAAATCAGAGGCTAATTCAAGAAACAAGAGACATAAGGAACATAAAATCATTCTATATATTGACAGTAAGGAGATAATTAAAGGAAGGACTGATCTGCAAATTAATGGAACGAGAAAACTGTCAACGGATAGTGCTGAAAAAGTAATGTCTTTCTTGTACCTGTGAGTCCGCACAAAAAGAATCAATGGCAATCAGTGACTAGTTTTATACCACTTATAAAAAGATACAATGTCTATATCAAATTGGGGAAGAACAGATTAGGAAATACAAACACGTGAGATTTTTTTCAGATTGACTGGCCATTATGAGCTTCATTCTCTTGTACCTACAAGACAAGCAGGCAAAATTTCAGAGTGCCTGGTTTTTTTGAGAAATGGAGGAGGAGAACCAGTAATACAAAACATACCAGGAGGAGGTAGCAGTAGTGGAGAAATAAAGTATTTAGTTTTTTGAAAAGGAAGAAAAAGAGAGCCAAGAAGTTATGAGTTGAGTTTAACTACAATTCACACAAAAATACTTACGCAAGTAATCAGACTATATTTAAGTACCAAAAATATAACAAAGAGACAAGCAAATGAAATACGTATTTTTCAAGAAGACATTATGTCAAAGCAGTCAGGGTTTCTGATGAGAAAAGGTAACAGACCTTATAAACAGAGAAGCGGTAGACGATAGTTTTAGGTTTTGTCGTTGTCTCATGCGTGAACTGGGAAAACACGATCTAAAAGAATCCACGTACTTGGAGAATAGTTACTAGGGGTTCATTATTAAAACTGAGATTTATTGAGTGGAATTCTTGATAACAACAGGTTAGGCCTCAATTTCAATGGATATTGGCTTGGAAGGTAACTGAAAGTGTAGTGGAATTGGAAGGCCTTCTTGCAGAAGGGAAATACTACTAGAGTTAAGTGTTAAATGAAGTTTATTAGGGAAAAATGATAATTGTAATTTTAATTCAGTTTCTTATAAAATCAGGTAAAAATATAACACAAGGAACCATCTGCTATGCAAAAAAGAGATGCAGAGTTATACGTACAGGTACATCAGCAGTTCATGTGAATTATCAGTGAGTAATTTAGTATTCACAGAGTAGTTACAGAGTAATTACAGAAAGTGAGTAATGTTTTGTAGAAGATACATCAACAGAACATAGTATAACTGTCGAAATACAAAAAATAAATCTTCAGCTTTGCCTCGCTTTGATAAGGCCTCAGCTGAAGTATTGCATCCGTAGTTGCGGCCTAGTTGGTGAGAATCCACGCTGGAACAATTACAACAATGCAAGGTCTTGAAAATAAAGTGCAACGGAAGATTGAGTAGCTGTGCTCGGTTTTCTTCTGAGGAAGACAAATTGAGGAGGAACTTAAGGGTCTTCTGCTACATAGGGACTGCTGCAAAAAATAAAGGAAAAATCTCTGCCGCCTATGGTGGATACAGTAAGAATTAATGGACTTAAATATCAGGGGGATTTGTATTAGATGTGAAAGTAACTTTTCTAACAGAACAAAGAAAACCGAGGAATGCTTCCCTGGGAATTAGCATAGTGTGGGTTTTCCGGAAATGCTTAGATATCTTTTTGGAATTTATGTCTGGGCAAGCTAGTACTGCCTTTAGGAGCCTCCCTACTGTTAGGAATGGCCTCTTGAAGATGCTTGCAGCTTTTTGAGTCTGTGAATTGCCATGAATTATATTATACTACTGTGAAGCATATGAGTGAGTATAAGATTGACTAGAGGAGTCTGTTTATGAGGCTGGATGAGCTACCAGGAGAGGGGATGAGATAGGATTTCCATAGGACGTGTTGAAAGAATTGGGAAAGAAAAAGTTTCAAAATGCACAGAACCATCTTTGTTGGAAATACCTGTATCTCCAGTATTTAACTATTACTGTGAAAACAGAGTTTTCTGATACTCTGTGTTCTGCTCCATCTTGCAAGTGTTTGTGAAGTGCATGGCTAAAGTGTCCCATATGCCTCTAGAAGTTTTCTACATGAAGAATTGGAATGTGTTAGCTTATTAGAGCTTGTGTTTAGCTCTAGTTAAGTGTCAAAGAGCCTGAATAAAGTAGTTTATAATGTGCTCCTGTGGTTAGTGGTAACACCATACTGTATACAAGGTTGTAAATAGAATTATTTACTAATGAAGAAAAAATAGATATTGCTGTCATGATAAAATTAATGAAAATAGTCTTACTTAAATGGTTTGTTTCGTGTTTCTGTTTTCATACGTCAGCAATTTGGGGATTTTTGGTCATGGGTTGGTCTACATGACACCAGACGTGCTGGCAACAGACAGGTTACACCTGTCCGTGAGGGAGAAAAGGATCTCTGCACAGGAGTTAGCAGAGCTCGTTGGAAGAGCTTTAAACTAGATTTGAAGGGGGAAAGGGATAAAGATAAGCCTGGCTCACCAGAGGTAAGCCTGGGGGCAGCATGCCAATGTTTAGAGGGATGGTGTGCTAGTGTTGTTGGAGGTTGTAGTGAGGTGGGTGTCAGTCTCTTCTCCCACGTAACAAGCAATAGGACAAGAGGAAATGTCCTCAAGTTGTGCCAGGAGAGGTTTAGATTGGGTATTAGGAGAAATTTCTTTACTGAAAGTGTTGTCAAGCACTGGAACAGGCTGCCCAGGAAAGTGGTGGAGTCACTGTCCCTGGAGGTATTTAAAAGAGGTGCTGAAGGACACGGTGGACTTGGCAGTGCTGGGTTAACGGTTGGACTCAATGATCTTAGAGGTCTTTTCCAACCTGAATCATTCTATGATTGTATGAAGATGTGCAACTGAAGCAGTAACTTCCATGGGAGACAACCCATGGCTGGCTAGAATGTTTTCTTTACTCATCTTGCCCGATGTATGTACATGTGTGCATGCCTGCGTGTTCAGGAAGGAAGGAGGAGGAAGTCAGGGACAGAATTAAATGAACGCAGATCCCTCTAGTTTTGATCCCCACCAGGGGAAATGAAGAATTCCCATCTTTTTCACTTTCACATCTACTCTACAGCCAACAAATATTATGAAACATGACACCCATAAATTTTAGGCTTATTCCCTGTAATCTTGGAGTATCATTCCCTTTAATCATTTTATGATACTAGTTTCTCATGGTCTATCCTGAAAGAACTGAGTAGGTCTCATTTGCTGTCAGTATTTTAAGTCAAGCAAATAGCATTTTCTGGTTCAAGTTGAGTTGTGAAATGATTTCCCTATAATTCTGGACTGGAAATCTGCTTTCTACGGGAAAGGAAAGAAAGCCTGTGTCCACTATTGTCATTGGTGGAGTTCTTAGCATTTCTAAATTGTACATTAATAAAGACATTGTGTATAGAAAAGCTGTATAGTTCATATCCACCTCCTTTTCAACAGATTAAAAGCCCAGAAGTTACTTTTTAACCATTCTGTATAGTAAGATACTAGAAATACCTGATGTTAGGGAAAAAAAAAAAAAAAAAAAAAGATCCCATTATGTTCCTTCACTTGTTTCCAGAATTTGGAAGACGCTGCTTACTGGCAAGAGCTACTGTGATTTCCTTGAAGTTTGCAATTTGCAAACACTAATACATTAATGATTATTCAAAGGTTTTTCAAAAGCCTTTAACATCTAACTTATTATTTCTTTTCTAATATCAACATATTTTTGGACTGTCTTATTTTGGTCCAAGATTTTTCCAGAACAATATTCAATTTTCCTCTTAGCTCTGTGCATGTAAGAGTGTCTTCTGTGACCACAGCTCATGCCCGTCTGTGAAGAATATGCAGTTGCATGCCAAATTAAGATTTTTATCTCATGTCATTTTTAAGAAAATTGGGCACCTGGGGCGGGTTTCCTTTTTTCACAAATTGCTTAATAAGAAATGTATTTTCTTGGATTCTCATTTAAGAGACATTTTCATGTGTTACCATGTGGATATTGCAAATTTTTACACCTGCATCTTCTGTATGCCTGTTATAATCCAATGCTGACGGAATGCAACTGGCATATTGGAAAAGGTGTCTTGTTTTGAGAACAATTTTCATTGTTACATTTCCACAGACGTTGTGCAGAGCTGAGATGAAAAATGATAATATCAATCAAAAAATAAGAGCATTTAAGTAAAAAAATGGCCTTCTAGAAAGTCTTCATCCAGAGATCTCTACATTATGTTCTAACCTTTCACCTCCGCAGGAAAGAGTTTGATGCTTGCTGTCCTAAGATTATTGCTAATCTTAGTTGGAGGCATCATATATTACAAGGAGGACTAGCATGAGCTAGCTTGGGAAGCAGCTCTTGGCTGGTATCACTTCCAAGAGAAAGCTAAAGCATATGTGTGATCACAACCAATCTTTGTCAATATCCTGTGAAAGCCCTGGATCAATGATCAAAGCAGGAAACTAATGCTACACTCTAGTATAACCTTTGGTTGAACTTTGCAGATTTTGATTTCAAGAGGCGATACGTTGCATAAAATCTAATTTCCTAGTTCTCCCCTGCCCATTTATTCCAGCAATGCAAATTAAAGTCCTTTGGAGGTTTGCTAGTGTCTCACTGCCACTCTGACGTTGCTATTTACTAATTATCTCAGCACTGTGGCCTTTAAATGATTAACTGTGTCTTTTGAAGTTAAATTTGCACTGAAGAATATGAAATGCATTTCAGTTCTGTGAGAGTATACTTAGTACCTCTAAAGTACTAGACAGGCATGACCATTAACTCCTTGAGTTATTTCTTAGTTTCCGTTATTAGTGCCAACAATCCTGGTTAGCTTTGTTAATACCGTGTAAAAAGCAAACATTGATAGCCTGTCAGTGTTTAACAGAAAAACTGTTTAGTACGAGGCTTACTGATGTTGAGTCAGTCTCTTCTGTGTTGCTGTTTTTCTTTGATGAATGAGTAGATTTGTACATATTTGTTCAGAAGCAGTTGTTATTTCTGGTTTGGTAGCTAGTGTTGCAGTATATTTATTTATCATTGTATTTACAACAGCATAATTATTACCCACGCTGCTCTTTGCATGTATTTTATCTTTTTCCAAGTGTACTACTTTGCTGGGTTTTTTTTTTTTTTTAATGCCATATAGAGTTTTTCAAGATCATTTGAAATTCCCGTGCTCTCCTCCAAACAGCTATGTTGCCTTCTTAGTGTCCTCTGGAATTTTATTACTGCACCTTCTATGCCAGGTCATTAATGAGATTATTGACTAGTATTAGGATCAGGGCAGACCCCATTACCATGTCCTCCAAGTTTGACAGTAAGCTATTGATAACTGCTCTTGGAATATGGATTTCTAGCTTGGGTACTCCCACGTTATTGTAACCTAATCTCATCTCCCTTTCTCTACTTTGCTTATAAGAATGTCATGGGGGACTGATACAGTCTCAGAGGTCTTTCTTAAAAGCGAAACAACATCTTAGCTCTTTAACCATCAGCTGTTGAAGTTACCTTTTCAGAAGAAAATTAGATTGGCTTAATGTAATTGATTTTTTTACCATTTTTAACCAAGTTACGGTCACTAGTGTAGAGTTGCGTACTGTTCTTCAGGTCTTTCCCTCTGTTTTCTGTGTTCCTTCTGGATTGTTCTGGGGTTTTTTTGGTGCACTTGATTAGTTTTGTACAAAAGGAGATGCTAGAAGACCATAAACTTGTAGAAAACATTTTTAAGTTCCCATTACACTGTGCTGGATTGTTCAATCATAAAATGGGTACTAATTTATGAAAGTTAATCTTGTGATATGACACACACCAGTCACAGCTATTGTAAGGTTGGTGTGGTGGTGCAGAATATCTGAATTCCTGTCTCATACAGGTGTGTTTGGCAAGGTGCGTATGATCCTTTACCTCGTCCTAAGGTTCTCATAATATAGAACAGTTGAATTTTTAAGTACAAAACTGCTGTTTTGGCAAGGTAACTATATTATAAAACTCAGTAGCATCACACTGTTTTGGGCAGTTTTTTCTATAAATCAAGCTGCATGTTTAAAGTCTCTTTGAATTGTGACAATATGAAAGAATGTCTGCTGTAACGTGTAGATTGTCTTGGGCGTCTAGAAGCGCGCTAGTGTTAGAAAATGGGTGTTTGGTGTATATC